>CM051263.1:53342082-53379582 GCA_027921565.1 Artemia sinica
CAACAGCGCTGTCTAAGTAAAGAACAAAAAGGCTCCAAGGAAACTTTGGAAGGGGCTCATTTGATTTAAAATTGAAAGTTCTAGAAAGTTCAAGAGTCAATTGTGACCGGACACCAACAAGACCACCACGCTCTTGTTAGCTACCCTACCCCAAATTATATTCGTTCAAAATTTTGACACATTCATTTTGTTCAAAATAGTTGAAAGGTCCAATAATATGCTCCCAGGGATGACATGACCCCCCCCCCCCTCTAGAGCCTTTGAGGCAAGGCCTCAAAGTTTTGTTAGCTGCCCATTATTTTCATATAGTTTTGTTATTGGGAAATCGCGACATGTTTGATCCTGTGTCCCCAAAAAGGATAAAAGTATTAAGTGAACCTTTCAGGAAATGATGAGGAAATTTCGAACTGAATCAAAACGGTTACTACGACTACTACTATAACTATTGAACTAAATCAAAAGAGTTTAACGGCACCCAGGTTGTCAAAATAGCATAGATGCAAATATATCCCAAATAGAATTGGGTACAAAGCTAAAACTTTCAGAGAAAGTTGGAAAGGGTGTAAAAATAAACCAAAAGACACTAATTGTATTCAGATTGTCAAAAGGGTGTCTGTGCAATATTCCAGGAACAGCTAAGGGTATTACGCTGGAAAGGGTGTAAAAATAAACCAAATGACACTAATTGTATCCAAATTGTCAAAAGGTTGGCTGGGCAATATTCCAGGAATAGCTAAGGGTATTACGCTGGAGCTTTCAGGGTATATTGTTGTGGATTTTGAACTAAATTAAAAGGCACTATGTACATCCAAGGTGGCCAAAAGGGCGTATGTGCCATATTGAAGGACCGTATATTAAGTTGAAAATTTCCAGGATATTTCGAGGGGTTGTTGAACTAAATTAAAAGAAACTATGTACATCAGAATTGCCAAAAAGGCACATCTGAATTATCTCAGGGATGGCTAAGGTTATTAAGTTGAAAATTTCAAGGCGTGTTGAGGGGGGTGCTAATATAATCAAATTACACTATGTTCATCCAAATGGTAAAAAGGACGTATCTAAAATATCTCAGAAACGGCTAAGGGGAATAAATTAAAACTTTCAGATCGTGCTGAAGGGACACTATGTGCATCTAAGGTCTTCAAAAGGGTGTATCAGTGATGTCTCAGAAAGATAAGATAAGATAACGTGTATTTCAAGCCAAAATGTGGCCATGTACACAAATAACATACAAGATTAACAAATTACAGCACTCGTCACAATAATAAAGAAAAAAATAAAAATAAAATAAAAATTATTCTCTTCGTTTTGCAAAATACTCATCAAGATATCTTCCCACTAGACAAATAAATTGTGACGACGTACTTTTCAAGGCATTAGGAAGCAGCACTCCATCATTCCCAAATAAATTCCCCCAAAAGACCTCGACAGCGACTCAGACAATGCTCCAAATTCTCCTCCTCTTCTTGGCAAAGAGGGCAAGCAAACCTGCCGTCCGGGACACTTTTCCTCCTCTCAAAAACTTTCAATCTCGAACGAATCGGAAGGTAATTAGATCGTAGCTGCATCCAATATGTAAGGTATCTAGAGGGTAAATTTAACTTAAAGTAAAATTCCTGACCATAAATTATCTTAACCTCATTATAATACCTTAAAGTTTCTGAATTCTTAATCTCCTCACCCCATTTTTGTATCGTCTGGTCCTCCAGCACCCGCTTAATTTCCTTGTCCAACAGTAATTGTTGACTAGTTGGTCCAAGGCGGTCATTCCATGCGAAAGAAAAACCTGTCTTATCCAATACCTCTTTAACTTTAAAAGGCCAAGATCTTTTCCTATGTAGCTGAAGTAACTCATCATATGCAGCCTTCAGTAACCTATCACTGGGTAACTGTACAACCCTTAGCCAAAAATTTTATCATTTGGACTGTCCTATAACTTTTAAGAGACCCCAGTCCAAGGTCTCCTTTAAGAAACTGGGTATGGGTCATTCTATGCAACCGTACAATCTCTTAAAATAACCTAGCTGAACGCTTTCTAACTGGGCAGCGTTCTCATGTCCCCAGATCTCTCTCCCGTAATGGAGAATTGGCATAATCTTAGATAAAAAAAAAAACCTCTTATGCAAAGACAAATTCTTTATTCCACTAATTTTATTCCTGAAAAGTGAAAATGTTGCAGCTCTTCCCCTATTTAACACTTCTTTAATATGAGAACTCCACCCACCATTACTTTGGAAGATATAACCAAGATACTTAATTTTTTCAACTACTTCTAATTGCTGTCCTCCAAATACAAATATATTATCTATTTTTTCATTCCTTTTACTGAAAACAACCACTTTAGTTTTCATAACGTTCAGCTGTAACTTTTTCATTTGTAAATATTCCTCAATTAAATCCAGTAACATCTGAAGCTCCCTTGCCGACTTCGCCACCAATGCTGTGTCATCCGCAAATAATAACACCGAAAAATTAATTTTTCCAAGACACAGCTTTGGAGCCCATTTTTCTTCCAGAAACTCCACAATATCATTCAAAAACAAACCGAACAGTCTCGGGGACATGGCGCTGCCCTGCTTCACTCCTTTCTTAAGGTCAAATAGACTGGAAAATCCCGAACCTGCAACCCTGACCATAGACTTAGTCCCAGAATACATACCAACAAATAAAAGAATAAAACATAAAGGTAGACCTACATCTCTTAAGCATTAAAGTCCCCCACCACCAAAAAATAATCCTTATCAAAATGTGATCGCAATTGCCTAAGCTCCTCCTCTAATAAATCCCATGTCATTTCTACTACATACGAACTATTCTGGGGGGCAATATACACGGCACCTAAAATCAAACTTTTACCACTAACAAGATGAATCCGAACCCATATAATATTCTCCGATACACTAGAAATTCGAGAATGTTTACGGAAACGACCTTGCTTAATTAACAACAAAATACCTCCATAATATCTCATATTCTTTGCTGGTTTACGCGCCACATTTTCTACCCAGTATCCTTCAAAATAATGCACTGTATCGTCACTGTGCCACGACTCCACAAGAGCAATAATATGAACACCACCTAGGTCCTTCAGTACTTGTTCAACCTTATTTCTCACACCCTGGACATTCCATATGATTACTCGCATAGGGTGAACATAGCCACACTGTCCCTATTCACTTAGAACAAGCTGGTCATGTGAATTCAGTTTAAGCCCTAAGGCCATGTTGAGGGGGAACTGGTCGATTAATATCTGTCTAGAATCAAGGTTATAGCAAGATGGTGATCAGAATTGTTTCAACCCTTCCGAAGATTATGCAGAATTTTAATCTGGATATTTGAATAATATTCCACGTATGCATCCATCCAAACTTTTACAGAACGACTATTGCTAAAAATTTGTTGAAAAAATTGTTGCAAATTCATTGAAAATAGAAAAAAAAATATTTTTAGAAACTAACAGAAATTAATTGAAAAAATCGGCAAAATGTATTTTTCAAAGGAAAGCCTAAGACGAGCACAAATAAAGTCAAACAGTAATTCAAACCTAAAACATAAATAAATCACTATCAATAAATGCACGTAACTCAAAACGAGCCGAAATGACAATAATAATGACTAATTAGGAGAAATAACATTGCTACCAATTAGCCTACTGGGGATAATTCCCTCCTTCCTTGATTTTGAGAAATATCCTTCTTAGATATTTTCATTAAAAAAAAACTAAAAAAAGCAACACAACTCCCCTACAAGAGTTCGTCCCCTTGTATCCTCATTTTAAAAAGCAGAATAAATCTTTGCTGCCGCTTATATTTTTGTGAATGGGCCTCGTGAACAACGAGAGTGTCTTTATAAAGGACTAGAAAGGATTCCACAGTATTCCGATGAAGGGCAATTTTTTTATGTATTTATTTGTTTCAATAGCCTCCCTGAAGATATACATAAGGCCTTTAATTGGAGCAGTTTTGATGGTGTTGCCAAGCACGATGATCTGATTTGGGTTACCATGGATGTTCTTGACCTACTGCAAGAACTGATTATTATTAGAAAGGTACAATCCAATCACAGGGACAAGTCATTTACTGTCCATGCATTATGACACATACTATATGCTCCCCACACTTCATAACACATGTTATATAGTGTCCAAACTTAACTATATACTGCCTATAATTCCAAGCACATTTCCTATTTGTTGGTTTCTTGGCCCACCCGTACGTTCATTAGTCATTTAAGATTGATAGCTTTTGTTCAGGAACTTAAACTTCCTGGCCAGGTATAGTATAACATCTGCTGCACTACCATAACACGTGACACGTGTTTCATCCATATGACGTAAAATGGTCTAAGCTGTAGTAAAAGTAGGGTGCCATACTGAGAGAAGCTACAATTTCTACGACCTCCAACCACAAGTACTGCAAAATCTATAAGTTCCGAGCACGTTAAGATAGGCTAGAGTAGGGTACGACCACATTCTATATTTAGCGACCATATCACCTATGTCTGGCTCTTAAGCCACCTGCATTGCAAAGACACCAGTCAGCTGAACTGAAGCACCTGCTCTTGGCTAATAATCTTGTTCAAGCCTGAATTTTGAATAAGTAAACACGCTTGACAAGTACATCTGACCCCTATATCATAGGCAGCGCATTCGCGCTGCTTAAGTAAAGAACGATGTTGGCATATTATTTATTTTTTGTTTTTTTTCTTCCATACCAGGGCACTTCGTATCGAAGAAGTTGTCGTAGAAACTTCAAAAAGGGCTCATTCGATTGGAAATTAGAATGGCTAGTGCCCTTTTTGATAGTCAAAAGTAATTGAAAGGCAGCTAACACCCCTTCCACGCCCACCATTTCCCCAAACACATCCATTGAAAATTTGAGATAGCCATTTTGTTCAGCGTAGTTGATTTCCAGATATAAATTATGTTTTTGAAGAGGAAAATCCCTCACAACCCTCAGGGCAAGGGTTTTAAATTATGCCCTGGGGGCATGTAAGAACGATATTGGTACAATGTATCATTTATTACTTTTTCCTTTAGACCAGGGCACTTGAAACGAAGAAGTTGTCGTAGAAACTACGAAAAAGACTCATTCAATTGGAAATTGGAGTGGCTTTTGCCCTTTTTAATAGTCGAAAGTAATTGGAAGGCAGCTAACACCCCTTCCACGCCCACCATTTCCCTAAACACATCCAATCAAAATTTTGATATAGCCATTTTGTTCAGCGTAGATGATTTCCAAATAGAAATTAAGTTTTTGAAGAGGATATTCCCCCACAGCCCTCAGGGCAAGGGCTGTAAGTTATACCCTCGGGACATATAAGGTCCTTTATAGAAAGCGTTGTCGTGGAAACTTCAAAAAAGACTCATTCGATTGGAAATTCAAAGGGCTAGTGCCCTTTTTAATAGTCGAAAGCGATAGGAGGGCAACTAACCCCCCTCTCACACCCATCTTTTCCCCAAACACATCCAATCAAAATTTTGAGATAGCCATTTTGTTCAACGTAGTTGAAAGCTCGTGAAATTAGGTCTTTAAGGATTACTACCCCTCCCCCTCAAAGCCCTCAGGGCAAGGGTAGTAAGTTACGCCCTGGGGGCATATAAAGTTTTTATAGAAAGTGTTGTCGTAAAACCTTCAAAAAGGCCTCATTCGATTAGAAATTGAAATGGCTAGTTCCCTTTTTAATAGTCGAAAGTGATTGGAAGGCAACTAACACCCCTTCCATGCCCACCATTTCCCCGAACACAATCAATCAAAGTTTTGAGATAGCCATTTTGTTCCACGCGGTTGAAAGTGTGGAAATTGTACCTTTAAGGAGGACACTCCTCCCAAAGTCTTTAGGGCAAGGGTTATAAGTTATGCCCTGGGGGCGTATAAGGTTTTTATTGAAATCTTTGTCGTAGAAACTTGAAAAAAGGGTTCATTAGATTGGAAGTTTAAAGGGCCAGTGCCCTTTTTAATAGTCGAAAGTGATTTGAGGGCAACTAACCCCCCTCTCACGCCCACCTTTTCCCCAAACACATCCAATCAAAATTTTCAGATAGCCATTTTGTTCAACGTATTTGGCAGTTCTGGAAATCATGTATTTGTGGATGACAAACCCCCAGAGCCCCAGGGCAAAGGTTGTAAGTTATGCCCTGGGAGAATATAAGGTTTTTATAGATAGCGTTGTCGTAAAAACTTCAAAAGGGGCTCATTCAATTGGAAATCGAGAGGGCTAGTGCCCTTTTTAATAGTCGAAAGTGATTGGAGGGCAACTAAACCCCCTCTCACGCCCACCATTCCCCCAAGCACATCCAATCAAAATTTTCAGATAATCATTTTGTTCAACGTAGTGGAAAGTTCTAGAAACTAGGTCTTTGAGGATGACAACCACCGCCCCCAGGGCAAGGGTTGTAAGTTATGCCCTGGGGGCAAATAAGGTTTTCATTGAAAGCGTTGTCGGAGAAACTTCAAAAGGGCTCATTTGATTGGAAATTGAAAAAGCTAGTGCCTTTTTAATCGTTGAAAGTGATTAGAGAGCAACTAACGCCCCTCTCACGCCCACCATTTCCCCAAACACATCCAATTAAAATTTTAATACAGCCATTTTGTTTAGCGTAGTTGAAAGTTCTAGAAATTAGGTCTTTGAGGATGACAACCCCCCTCACAGCCCTTAGGATAAGGGTTTTAATTTCTACCCTGTAGGTATATAAGGTGTTTATAGAAAGCGTTGTCGTAGAAACTCAACAAGGGCTCATTCGATTTGAAATCAAAAGGCCTAGTGCCCTTTTTAATAGTCGAAAGTGATCGGAAGGCTTGACATTTTTATAGTAACGATCGATGTGGGTACAATGTATTATTTTTTTTTTCTACACCAGGGCACTTCGTATCAAAGGAGTTGTCGTAGGAATTTCGAAAAGGGCTCATTCGATTGAAAATCGAAAGGGCTGATGCCCTTTTTATTGTTGAAAGTGATTGGAGAGCAACTAATCCCCTCCCACGCCCACCCTCCCATTTGCCCATTATGTTTAAAAAACTAAATGTTGCCTTAAGATTAAATCAATGTGCACTGTGTTGATGCTAATTCCCAATAAGGCATTTCAGCAGTATCCCAAGAACGACTGTGGGTATTATGTTCAAACTTTCGGGGCCACTTCTGCACTTAAAATTTAACCAAATCGAAATTGCGTAAGTGTATCCAGGATATCAAGTATATTTTTTGGCGAATGGTATCAAATTTTCCATTTCAGGTCAACTAGAGGAGGTATGAAACTAAATTAAACACTACTATTTGTGTCCAGATTTTTAAAAGGGTATATGTTGTTGAAAATTGCTGAAAATTTTTCTCCAGCATACAAATAGCAGGCCAAACTGCAAAGTCTTAAAAAAAATGAAAAGATTTAAAGTATTATTTTCTTTTTCCCTGAAAAGACTATGTCAATGTAAAACGAACAGAAACTAATTAAAAAAACTTTTTCCCTAAAATAAGTTTTTCAAAGAATAGTAAAGAACTCCATTAAACCAAAAATGAGCAAAAATAAAATCGAATAATCTACCAAACGTGAAACTACCACAAATCAGCATCGATAAATAAATGAAACCCAAAACGAGCAGAAATTACAATAAATAACCGAGTCAAACTCAAAACGAGCAGAATGGGTGCAAAACCCCTGTGCCTTCCTAAAGTGCAACATAAGTTGCACTTTACTGAAAAAAATACAAATGAAAATGCATTGTTATTTTAATATACACATACTGATATTTAGTAATCAAAATGTTAATATTATTTGATTTATTAAAGTTGTAAGAGTAAAAACACTTATATTTTTTCAGTAAAGTGCAAACTATGTTCTGGCCTTGGGTCAGTTCGTTACCACGAACTATTTGATAATATGAAGGTAAGTAAAGCTGTCCACCTGATCAATCTTTTCGTTACCCAGCGTCACCTTTTCATCTTCACTTATTCCTAGCCTTAGTGAATTAGTCTTCTTAACATTAATTCTTGAGCCTTTTCTAGCACCCTGAACTCGCAAAAGCGCTAAAAGTTCATTGATTTTGCTCACACTTTATCTAGGAGGCTTAAATCATCAGCATAATCTAAGTCCAGGAGAGGTTTTTCTCCCAAGTTGATTCCATGTTTATATTATTTAATTTTATGTTCAATTTCAAAAACATTTTTAAAATTAGCGAAAAAAAAGTTTGAACGGAGACCACACTCTCTAATTTAATTTTTGTACTACCATGACTTTTCAGATTTCTTTTATCCTTATTTAATATATAATACTAAAAAGCCTGAAATATTTAAGAAGAATCCCACATAAAAAAGGCTGATTTTTTCTTTTAACTCTTTTTTACAACGAAGCTTGGAGGAGAGAAAGAACGTCGAGAAAAGACTAAGAAAATTAAAATAGTCTAAAAGAACCTGGAGGGGGCACAGTACTTCGAAAAAGGACTAGAATAAATCGTAAAGTAGTAAAGAGAATATAAATAGGGTAAACGCAGTTGGTTGGAACTAAAGGAGAGTGGAGAAGACCAAGAACGTCGGAAAAAGAGCTATGAAAGACGAAATAGCCTAATCGAAGTTTGAAGGAGTTTAAAAAGTCAGAAAGGCCGAAAGCAACTCGAAAGGTAGAAAATGTAGTCGCAAAGCAATAAAGGAATTCTGGGGAGATAACAGGAGGGTAGAGAAGACTAAGAAGCAACGGAAAAGATTATGAGAGTCAAAATAGGGTAAAAGCAAGTGGAAGAGACCAGAATGTCAAAAATGGACTTGGGCAAGTCAGAACAGAGCAAAGGCAATTGGATGGGATTCAAAGTGTGGATTAAACCAAGAAAATCGAAAAAAAAACATTGAAAGTCGGAATAGTCTGTAAGAAACTGGATAAGACCAAAAACGTCAGAAAGACCTAAAGTAAGTCAAAAGGCAGCAAAAAAAGTCGGATGGGACTAAAGGAAGCTGGAAGAGAAACTTTAGAAAGACCTTTTAGAGTTGAAGTGGACCAGAAACTTTAGAAAGACCAAGAGCTAGTTGAAAGGCAATGAAGGAAGTCAGATGGGGCTAAATGAGGATGAATGAGACAAAAAAAGACAAAAAAGTTCGAATAGGCTACTGTAAGAGATGCTGGGAGAGACAGAAAACGATGGCAAAGGAGCTGGACCAAGTTGTGAGGTAGTAAAGGAAGCAGAAAGGCAATAAAGAAACTCGGATGAAAGTTAAGGAAGTGAATTAGATGAAATAAAATCGGGAAAGGACTATGAAAGAGGGAATAGTCTAATTGGATTTGGAAGTAATTAAAGAAAAGTCGGAAAGGAATGCATTAACTTGGAAGGCAGTAAATTAAGTCGAAAGACAGAAACGTAACAGGAATTCGGGTCGGACGAAAAGAGGCTAGAGGAAACCAAGAGCATTAGAAAAGGACCATGACAAGCAGAATAGGCCAAAATCAAGTGGTGGAGACAAGAATGTCGGGAAAGGACTAAAGCAAGTCAGAATGGAGTCAGAACAAGTCAGAACTCGTTGTCATTTCTGCTTTAGCATGACATATTTCACCCATCTCTCGATATAAATAATTTGAATTTTGACTAGTAATAAATATTTCAATTTCTTCAACAAAATCTTTTATGAATTCAACAACAAATATAAAATGTAACTTAATTCATCAAACCCATATGAATAGAAATAATCTTTATTTTTTTGTAGATCCTGGGCTACATAATGTGTTTATCTGCTATCATATTACAGCAACCAGTGGAAGTCTTAATGTCTAAACTGAAGGGCAAACAAAGACTTTTAGTATTAAATTTGTTTCACTTGCTAGCTTCTTTTGGATCAGTCGCGACATGGAGAGGAATATGGACTATTTTCCCCAGATATATTTTTCATGGTAAATTAAAATCTATAGTTTTTTACATTTTTAATGGAATTTTTTATTCCTTTATGATAAACTACTTGGCAAAATTATGTTATTAGAGACTGAAGTTTAATTGACTTGTTGACCCTATAAAGAAGATACATTATCTTGCACTTACTAATCGATAAAGCTAAAATTGGTTTTTCAGTACCCAGGTTTGGGCTAAATTTGGGGTGGCAACTTGCGATGTCCAATAACAAAAAATTCAAAAGTATCTCGTAATAGGGTAGCAGTTTACCAATTTTGCTGGTCAAGAAAGTCATCGAAGTAATACACAGGAAGTTTATTGAATAGTAACTATATATAAAGCTATCGCTGGGATCATCATGTGCTAAAACTAATGTGCAAAACATATAAGTCAATAATATAGAAGAAAAAATAACTGGGAGCAAGTTTACTGCCTCTGCCCCACCTCTCTTCTCATGAGCCACAAATTATTATTATTGGACATTCTCTACCAAACCAAGTTGAGGCTCAGGCCACAAAACTCCATTGCCTTTAATGAGCTACAAGCGTAAAACCATCAATGTCTAATATTATTTTGTTGTAAAGCATCCATTGTGGCTAAAATTGAGAAATAAGGAGGCAAAAAATTTCTAGACCCCTGATTTCTCAGAACCAAGTTAAACAACTCATTAGAACTGACAGATTATTTGGTTGATACAGTTTTAAAGTAGCCCCAATACGACTTATGTTCAGGGAGGTGTTAAAGTGCCAATATGTTTTAATCATTGAATTCCTAGGGTCTTGAAATTAGAAAGCAGCTACCATGACTTTGGATCCCAGGGAGTGCTGGCCCTGGTACTAAGGACTTGATTTTAGCAAGAACCCTTACTAATAAGTATCTTTAAATACAAAACAAAATAGCATTCGAAAAAAGTTATTACTAAAAGTTTCGCATGGAAGATAATTCCAATTAGGTACTAACTTTGACGCTTAAAGTTTTGCTGCAATAGATAACTGTAAAGTTCTTATGACAACGCCTAACTCACACATAAAAAGAAAGACCTTAAAACCTTGAAGCTGCTTCTAATTAAGCTTGAGAGCTCACAGTTGCTCCTCCCCTAACAACTCTGATCTCCCCCCAGTAAAATAGGGTTAAGTTTGTGATTATTTATCAAAATTAAAGAGTATGGGAAGCAACTGAAAGAAATAAGAAGCTGAAGAGATAAAAAGAAACACTAGCTTGTCCTTAAAAAGGGATACAAAATTCAACAGTGTCATCTAATATTACCGTGTCTCAAGTGTCTCAAAATTATGTCTTTTTATAAGTAATTCTTATTTTTATGCCCTCTTACTCTTGCTTTGCATCAGATTGGGAATAGAAAAACTACATATGCCAGAAGGGGAAAAAGACACATTAATATATATATATATATATTTGTGTAATAACTACCCGAAAATTCTAATAACGATCGCAAATTAGCTCAGAGGAGGTCAACTGAGATAATCCTACGCTTAAATTGTATTCAATTGAAACAATTCTTTACGAAAAAACTGTCAAAAATAAACAAAGGGGGGGAGGCTGATCTCAAAGTGAAGGGAAATAGTATCCTCAAAGTTGGGAGGTGGTAGATACATCCCTTATGCAGTAACTTGTTTGTTTTTTTCTGCTCGTGATCTATTTATATCGTTTTGGAGGCCAAAAAATCCCAAGATACCGATTTCTCAAAATATTTTTGACACGCTTGATTCTCACTGTCACTTGTAAACCCCGCTGCCACTTATCTTCTAACCACATATTTCTTTGTTCTTGATGTTGCATATCTGTGACAGCATATTTTTTTTCTTCACTTTTTTTAGTTCAGACTTTTCCTTGTTGTTGTATGTCTTGTAACCGCATGTTCTTTGTTCTTCACTTTTGCTTTTGACTCGTTGTAATTGACGTTGTTGCAAGTGTTCTAACAGTATATTTCTTTGGTCTTTATTTTCGTTTATGATTGCTTCAGAGATTTTCTTCAATACTATTTACCTTAGCTGCTCGGATTTGTTTTATAACAATTTGATGGTCTAGGTTATTCATTTGTCCTCTAGGCATTACTAAACTGCTTAAAACGCCTTTTGTAAACAGACTTATTACACTTGGTATTTTATATTTAGCTATGTTCTTTTTGTGATTTTTCCTGCTCCATAGATACTAAAAATGATAAGATCACTCCGGGGGGTGGTAATAGAATATATTCTCTTGAAATGTGCTCATAAATACGAGATCATTCATGGGATTTTTTCCCAAATTAAGGGTCTTAACAATTTTTCTCAACATTGTGATCTATGTAGATCGTTTTTTTAGTCCAGAAAAACACCCAGAATTTCAATTTTTCCAAAAAATATGCAGCCTTTTTTGAGAAAAAAACGTAAATAAATAGATAAATTTACAATTATTGCTCGTTTAAAGAGATAATATTTGGTTATGAAAGATTCCACTTAGACGATATCGTCTTCGTTAATCTTGGCACTTTAAAACCCCACAAACTCATGCAAGAATTAGTTGCTGGACAGTTCATCGTGAAGAAACTAGCCATGGGGTAACACGTCTAATGGCTACTTGCTGTGAGAACGACATTTAAGGACAGACGGGTAAAAAAAATGCCAAAGAGTAAGAGGGGTTTTAGGAGGTTGAAACTTCAAGAGACATTTTAAAGATGGCAATACTATCGTGAGGAAACTCATCTCAGCTCAGCTCATCGTAAAGAAAATAGCCATGCTGACATGGGGCGACATGTCTGATGGCTACTTGCTATGATAATGATATTTCAGGACAGACGGGTGAAAAAAAATGCCAAAGAGTAAGAGGGGTCTTAGGAGGTTGAAACATCAAGAGACATTTTTAAAGATGGCAATACTATCGTGAGGAAACTCATTACAGTTCAGCTCATCGTAAAGAAACTAGTCATGGGACAACATGTATGATGGCTACTTGCTACGAGAACAACATTTCATAACAGACAGGTGAAAAAAAAAAGTTCCAAACAGTAAGAGGTGTTTTAGAATGTTGAAACTTCAAGAGACATTTTTAAAGATGACAATGCTATCAATATAGATGCTGATAAAGACATAGGTGATGTTTAAGACGATGTGGAACACGACAAAGATAAGAATTATGATTTTGAAGATAATTATGTTGGCAATGATCACAAAGACTTTTGATATCACCATCGTACTCATCAGCAATATTATTGTCCCCAATGTTGTCAATGGCATTACCATCCATATTTACTAAGTGGGATTTCATAAGGATTGAGTTTCACGTAATGAACTTTGCACGAGTCTAAAGTTAGGTGAGCTCAAATTTTCTTATGCTTTTCTGGTTTGATCTTTCCGAAGTGACCTTTGTGTAAGTCAAATTTTGCGTATATCAGTTACTATAACCAACATTTTTAGCTACTCTATTGAGGAAGAAATATTGAATATGGATTTCGTAGTCTTTACTTGTCTAAAAATTATGAAACTTAACTTATAATTCTAGAGGACCCAGTTCACTCAAATATAATCATGGCCAGTGCTGGGTTTGGAGGATTGACGCTACTAAACGTGTCCCAGTCTTGCATAAATAAAGGGATATACAGAGATGGAGATGGTAATACTGGAGAGCCAGTAGAGCTTTCATACAAGTACTTTAAGGATCTGGTAAGCTTACATACTGATCAGTCTGGCTTTTGCACATAGTCTCAACTGAACGGATTTTGAAAACATGGGGACGAATTTTGAACCCAGAAATTCAGAGAAGAATTACTCCGAGACCAGCGATTTGTGTTAAAATTCTATAAATGCTGATTTTTTTTATTTTGATTGGTTTAATTTTAGGGATATTTTTTTTGAAAATTCTGAATCGCCAAAGAATGATGAAAGTATTGTGATATTGCTGTGAACTCAACAAAGTGAAATTTCCAGGTCGTGGCATAGCTTGGGCTTGGAGCATCCTGGCGATTCAAATTGCCCCTACTCTCCCAGTGTTTTAAAATACTCAATCATATTATATATAATTACAAATTAGCCAAATACAATGAAATTTTTCAATAGTCAAAACAAACGTAGAAAAAAAAGCGATTACGGCGAATGGCAAGGGCTTTTCAAGGTTTTTCTTTTTAATTTCCTGTTTACGCTCTCAGGAAAGCCCAGCAGCTTCTTTCTCGAAATAAAGTGGCTTCTAAGAAGACATTCAATCTTACTCATCAGGTCTTACCACTGCCATTCCTGAACTCCAAAAATTAAACATTATTTCCCCTGTCTTTTTTCCTCCTTTTTCTTACTTTTTTTTCATTTCCACTTACCTTTTATATTTTTTTTAAATTTACTACTGGTCTTTTTTAACTTAAATTCAACTTTATTCGACAACTATTAAAATTCGTATATTCTTTTTCTAATTTAAATGTCTACACTCTTTTTACTACTTTACTTTCTTGCCTTTTTTCAGGATATTTATCAATTTCTGTATCGTCTGGTTTCATTTATATGTTTGGTTTCCAAATTCTTAGAGGTATTTCTAATGTTTCTTTGACGCAGGTCTGTTACAGCAGAAAGGCAGTGTTGTCATATAACTTTCTAATGACATAAAAATTTAAATAAAAAGAACTGCAAAATAATAAGTTACACACAAAACACCAGCTAATAAATTTCAGATTTGATTGCTAATTCCTTTTATTAAAGGTTTATAATTTTATTTTAGATATTTGTAACTTACATCCACTTTTGCCAGGTAGTAGGAGTAGGGCGGATTGGTTATTCTTGTTCATTTTCATTATTGTTTTGCCACACGTCAATTAAGAATGCGCTGTCCTTTAAAAAGGTCACAAAGAAAGGCGTGAATTAAGTAGAATTAAACTAAATGTGGTGTTTAAATGGTGAATAAAAAATGTGCTGTTTTTTTTATAAAGATTGCAATTAAAAAGTGTGAATTAACAACATTAAATCAAATTTGTTATATAAATGATGAATCAAAAATGTGCTGCTCTTTACAAAGATCGCTAAGAAAAGTGTAAGTTTAATCAAATTAAATTTGAAGTAATGTTTAAATGATGAATCAAAAATGTAATGGTCATTAGAAAGATCACTAAGAAAAGTGTGTATCAAAAGCAATTAAATTTAATGTGCTGTTTAAATATTGAATCAAAATGTGGGGTTCCTTACAAGGATTACAAAAGAGTGTGAACTAAGTTAAATTAAACAAAATGAAAAAGGAAAAAAGGAAAAAAAATGACAAAAGCTAAAATTCCATTATTAGACTTCAACAAATAATAAAATTGAACACGAGATATACACTTAGTAAAATAAAAAATATTGCTTCTTGTCTGCAAATAAATATTATTTTTCTTTGACACGTCTAATAGAAAATTCTGTTAAAAACAAATAAAAGAAAGCATTGATGCGAAAACGGGTGACATACGATCGGATTTCTTCAAAATACTTTTACAAGGTTTTGGGAAGTTTAAGTCAAGATCAATTCTCTTTCTTTTTCCTTTATCCACAATAGAAATAAAGAACTAAAATTAGACAATTATTGATTTAGGGTGACTTTGAATAATTTATATTATATTTATTGCTTCTGCTATATCATTTAAAGTGCATCTTTTTTCAGATTTTTGAAGGAAAAGAATCTAGCAAATCGCCATCTACATTAGATACGCCGTGTACTGAAGTTGAATTTATTTATGAAGTTAAACAGAGACTCAGTGTTGTATAAATGAAAAATAAATAAAAATTCTGCTTTCAATTTTGGGAAATTCTGATATAAATACCATATAAATGCCTTTTAGAAAATTTCCATCTATTTTAGATACGCCGTGTACAGAAGTTAAATATATTTATGAAGTTAAACAGAGACTCAGTGTTGCATTAGCAAACTCCGTGTACACATTACATGCACTATTAAGTGTTGTATCAATGAATATAAAACAAAAATTATACCTTCTAGATCTAACGATACCTTTGTTTTAACTCCATATGTAATATATATATATATATATATATATATATATATATATATATATATATATATATATATATATATATATATATATATATATATATATATATATATATAATATATATATATATATATATATATATATATATATATATATATATATATATATATATATATATATATATATATATATATATATATATATATATATATATATATATATATATATAATATATATATATATATATATATATATAATATATATATATATATATATATATATATATATATATATATATATATATATATATATATATATATATATATATATATATATGTATGTATATATATATATATATATATATATATATATATATATATATATATATATATATATATATATATATATATATATATATATATATATGTATATATATATATATATATAATATATATATATATATATATATATATATATATATATATATATATATATATATATATATATATATATATATATATATATATATATATATATATATATATATATATATATATATACATATATATATATATATATATATATATATATATATATATATATATATATATATATATATTATATATATATATATATATATATATATATATATATATATATATATATATATATATATATATATATATATATATATGTTGTCTTAAACGGCTCCATATTTTATGAGGACAATTGGTATCTTGGAATATTCTCATATAAAGTTCGAATAAAATAAAATAACGAATAAAATTCGTTAAGAGCCTTAATTTTGTTTTTTCCATATGACGTCATGTGCTATGTTAGTACATCATATTAGCATTTTCTTATGACATCATTTTAGCTTTTTCTTACATGATATCATGCACAGCATAAATAAAATTGTTGAGTTTCCAGCGCATCAGTTATTTATATAATATAATGACTGTTGGAAGGCCTAAACAGCGAAAGTTTGCATCATCAATTGTGACAACATCTTTACGGGCAGCTAAAGCAAAGGTCATTGCTAAATTTTCTGAAGTAATCAAAATCCAAAAAAGTATCAAAAATGAAGAGTCAAGACACGGGCGGTTGTAAGATATGTGAAAACGACTATTAGAGCGTGTCAAAAATGAAAATGAAAAGCAGACACACGCGGTTAGAAGATATGCGACACCAAGCATGTGAGCGACTCAAAAAGAAAAATGAAGAGCAAAGACACATACGGTTAGAAGACCTGCGACACCGAGCATGTGAGCAAGTCAAAAATTAAAATTAAGAGCAAATACACACGCAGTAAGAACAACAGTGGTGACGTGTCAAAAATGAAAATGAAGAGCAAAGACACATGCGGTTAGAAGACATACGACACCGAACATGTGAGTAAGTTAAAAATGAAAATGAAGAGCAAATACATACGTTGTTAGAAGACATGTGACACTGAGCATGTGAGCAAGTCAATGAAAATCAACCTGGAGAGCGAGAATCAAAACGTTTCAAAATTGAAGATGATAGTGATGATGATTGAGTTTGGGATTTTGACATGGATAAGGTCATCAATGCCTGCCATACCTTTGTTTAAAAGACAAAGGTTCGGCGACATGTATTTCATAGTGACGAAAGAAAAGCCGAGGTAAAACATACCAAATAAATTGAAAATGATAGCGCAGAACAATCAAAAGAAACAAAGCTTCGGCGATATGCCTTTCATAATGACAAAAGACAAGCCGAGGCAAGAAGTTTTGTCCCATCACCTGAACAATTAAAAGAAACAAAGGTGGTCATCAATGCCTATAATACCTTTGAAAATCAAACACCTGGATTAGATAATCTTTGGAAGAAAAAGAAAATTTTGTCCCACCACCTGAACAATTAAAAGAAACAAAGGTTCAGCGGTATGTCTTTCATAATGACAAAAAACAAGCCGAGGCAATCGAAGAAGTTTTTATCCCACCACCTGAACAATTAAAAGAAACAAATGTTCGGTGAGAAACAAAGCCGCTATAGAAACAAATAATAGAAACAAAGTAATTTTATAAGGCCGCTAATTCTTATTTAAGGTCCATTTGGAAGTCATGATATTAAGAAAAGGCTCAAATTGTCCACCTTAAAAGACAAGTGACAATGAGAGTCCATATATAGAAGCCAGCCGCGTGCCGAGTGCCGGGGCCATAGATTCTTACTGTCGCTTATCTTCTAAACACAGACAAATAGAGCCTTTTTTTGATGTCATGACGTCCAAATCGACCTTAAGTTAGAAGTCGTGCCTTTGTAAAAATTTTTTTTTTTATTGGATCTTTAACTTTTGCCTCGGATTGTCTTTTGTCATTATGAAAGACATATCGCCAAACCTTCGTTTCTTTCAATTGTTCAGGTGGTGGGACAAAAACTTCTTTTTCTTCCAACAATTTATCTAGTCCAGGTTTTTGATTTTACAAGGTAGGGAAGCCATTGACGACCACCTTTGTTTCTTTTAATTGTTCAGGTGGTGGGAAAAAAACTTCTTTTTCTTCCAACGATTTATCCAGTCCATATTTTTGATTTTCAAAAGTATGGTAGGTATTGATGACCTTGTCCAAGTAAAAATCCAAAACCCAATCATCATCGCCATCATTTTGAATTTGTTTGGTTCGTTACACCTCGGCTTATCTTTCGTCATTGTGAAGCACATATCGCCGAACCTTTGTTTTTTAACAAAGGTATGGGGCACTCGGTAGGCTTCTACATATAAATTCTCATTGACGATTGTCTTCTAAATACAGACATTTTGAGCCTTTTCTTGATGTCATGACGTCCAAATGGACCATAAATTTGTTCAGGCTGTGGGACAAAAACTTTTCTTTCTTCCAACTATTTATCCAGTCCATATTTTGTTTTTCAAGGGTATGGTAGGTATTGATGACCTTATTTATGTCAAAATCCAAAACCCAATCATCATTGCTATCATTTTCAATTTGTTTGCTTCGTTACACCTCGGCTTATCTGTCGTCATTATGAAATACATATCGCCGAACCTTTTTATTTTTAACTAAGGTATGGTAAGCATTGATGACCTTATCCATGTCAAAATCCAATACCCAATCATCATCGCTATCATTTTCAATTTTGACACGTTTTGATTCTCCCTGTCCAGGTTGAGTCACTGCTCTTCACTCTCTCCTCACTTCTTTTTGAGTCTCTCACTTGTTCGGTATCGTATGTCTTCTAGCCACGTGTGTCTTTGCTCAACATTTTCATTTTCAACAGGCTCTAATTGTCGTTTTCTTATATCGTTGAACCGCCCGTGTCTTTGCTTTTCATTGTCATTTTTGACACGTTTTTGGATTTTCATTACTTCAGACAATTTGGCAATGGCCTTTGCTTTAGCTGCCCGTATTGGTGTTGTCACAATTGATGGTCCAAATTGTCGAATTTAACATCTTATCACGTTTGATAGTTCAGGTGTTGGTTCCAAAGAAGCATCACTTATAATAAAACGAACTAAAACTAATTAAAAAAAAAACTTTCCAAAAAATAAGTTTTCCAAAGAAAAGTAAAGACCATTTTAAAGTTAAGCTCAGCAGATACAAATACCTGTTAAAATTCAAACTCAAAACGACCAGAAATTACTATTAAAGAATAACAAAAAACGAAACAAACAGAAATTAAATAAACAATCATAGGAAAAAACATACAACAAGTAATAATATACATGAATAAATAGATCTTAACGCTAGTAATGCTTCGATTGAATATGAAAATCAAGCTTGAAACGAAAAAAAAATATTTTGCTATTGAAGTATAGATGAAACTTAAAACGAACAGAAATTAAATAAACAATCAATGCAAACAAACATACAATAGATATTAATGTAAATGAATAAATAAATTTTAAAACGAGTGAAACTTAAATTGAATATGCAAATCAAGCTTGAAACGAACAAAAATCACTACAAACAAGAGTTTGGGTATCACCTCCTTCTCTCACTGTAAAAGTCTAAAATCTACTGCGTCATTGGTGCTTTACTGAAAAGCAATTTTATTACAAATATTTTCTCTTGTACTTAATATTAAAAATAAACATTAAAATTATAGTAAAATTTTGAACTGATGAGGTTTCAGCAATTAATATCGTTATACATCAAATATTCAGTTTAATTTATTAGTTCTTTCTAAAGTTGTTCAAGACGAATATAGTTTCACTACAAACCAGAGTTGGGATACTGCCCCCTTCCGTAACTGTAAATAAAAACCAAAAGCCTACTGCGTCATTGGCACTTCACTGAAAACGAATTATATTACAGAGAATTTGAGAGAAGGTAATTTCTTAAACCACATTGGCCTGACATAACATCAAGAAAGAAAAACGAGCAAAAATGGGGTTTTTAAAGGCC
This sequence comes from Artemia sinica, assembly GCA_027921565.1. NCBI lineage: Eukaryota > Metazoa > Arthropoda > Branchiopoda > Anostraca > Artemiidae > Artemia > Artemia sinica. The sequence goes on from CM051263.1 coordinate 53,362,284, forward strand.
AGATGAAAATACTGAAAAAACACAACAAAGTGAATATTTCGAGAGGACAAACGCCTCTCTTCTTCAGCACGAAACAAAATGATGCATCCAAGGAAAGTGCCGAAGAAAAAAACAACAAAAAATAAACGCGGAAAGTAAATGTGAAAAGAACCAAAAACCCAAAGAAAAAACGTAAAACTTAAAAGATGAATAAAACTCAATAAAAGCCAAAAATTATAAGAATTTAAACCAAATACCTAACAACCATAAAAGCGAGTTATCCGCCAATATCCACGATTTACATAAAGTCCAAAAAATTATGAACTGCCATCAACGGATACTAGCGAAAAACTGGGAAATAAAAGAAAAGAAAACAATTCATTCACTCAAAAACAAAACGAACCAGCAATTGAATAAGTTGGAGAATTATGTCATCTGACTTCGGATTTTAATTATTGCATTTCTTGCAGACACCCTTTGAGACCTAAGGGGTTGTTCACGTGTTTGATTATATGACTGGGAAAGTGGTTCAAGGTTTATTTTAGGGATTACTAAAGTATCGGCTTCTCTTTTGAGAAAACCGAAATATGACTCGTTTATTCTTAAATCACCGGAATCTCTGTTTAAAGCTAGACCTAAATGTCGGTATTTACAAATTTCAACAGCTTCTCTGTAGTGCTGGACAATACCTTTGTCATGCAAAATTAGGCTAGCTTGATTAAACAAAATAGTATGGTCTGGTTTTTCAAAAATGCTCTCTGCAAGGGCAGAGTCAAAATTTTCTGGTTTTTCCGCTTTTTAAGTGTATTATTAATTGAACTAGAGTGCTGAGTTAATCTATCCGTAAATCGCTGATCAGTTCTTCCGATATACCAAAGACCACACGAACAAGGAATTCTGTAGACACCGGAGTTTTCACCTATTGGGATAGGGTCGTTACCTTGATAAATTTGGGACCTGATAAATTTTCTGGGTCTATAATAAGCGTAAATGTTATTTTTCTTGGGTTTTTTGAAATGTGGTCTGAAACCACTTTCACGTATGGGAGACCAAGACAAGCTGAATTTTCCCTTTGGTTTTTGTTTTCTGTGTAACTATCTGATAATCTTTTAATGCGTTTTGCAATTACAGAATTTATTAAACTAATTGGATAACCATTCCCAAATAAAATATCTCTAAGGTGGTTGAGCTCTAAATCCAAGAAGCTTGTTGAACAAACTTTCAACGCTCTATCAACTAGAGAAGTGACAACTCCTCTTTTCACCGCAGAGAATGATTAGAGGAATGATTTAAGTAACGGTCATTATGTGTGGGTTTTCTATAGACACCAAACTCGAACCATGTATCATTTCGCTGCACCAGAACATCTAAGAAAGGAAGACGCCTCTCTACCTCTGATTCCTGAGTAAATTTAAGTTTTGGATCCAAGGAGTTGAGCAAGTGAAGAAAAGAACCCAGAGACTCGTCACCATGCTCCCACAAATAAAAAATATCACCTTTAAAACGAACTCTAAATTGAGGTTTACAAAAACTTTGCAAAATAGCCGTTTCTTCAAGGTCTTCCATGAAGATATCAGCCTGTATTGGAGAAAGGGGAGCACCCGTGGAAACCCCATATTTCTGTCTATAAGAAATGCCTCTATAATGGAAGTAAAAAGAAGTTCTGTTACAAAGGGCTGTAAGTGAAAGAAGTGTCTGATTCGAAAGAGTAGATTTTTCTGATATAGATGGGTTAGAATTAAGTTTTTGCTCCAAAATCAGTTCGGCCTTTTGAGTACCACCATTGGTATACATTGAATCTGCATCAAAACTGCCAATTCTGGTATTTGGTTGGTTTAACCGAAACTTGATTTACCTTGGAAACGAAATCAGCGGAATTTTTAATATAGGAATTTTGAGCCTGAATTAGGGGGTGAAATACAACTGATAAGAATTTCCCTATTTTTGCTGTAGGAGAATTAAAAGAAGAAACAATGGGTCGAAGTGGATTACCGGGCTTATAAACTTTAGGAAGACCATAAAAGCGAGGGGACGTGCACCCGCGTGGGTAAAACCTTTTGTACAATTGATATGAGATTTCACCTTTTCCTTTTAGATGAGAAAGCTCTTTTCGGACTTCCTGGACAAATTTTTCTGCGGGATCGGCAGCTAATTGCACATATGTGTTAGAATCATTTAAAATTTCTCTAACTTTTTTGTCGTAATCATCTGAATCTAATGCAACAACAGTATTGCCTTTATTGGCTTTCGTAATAATCCTAGAATGATCTTTATGTAGAGCGTGTAAGACCAAGTGTTCATTTTTACTAAATTTTTTAAAATTTGGATTATTAACAGAAGGTGAATTCAACAAGGTTTCAACAAATTGTGCTCTAACCTCAGCAATCTCTTCAATCTCCGCACGAGAGTCATGAAATGCCCCCTCTGTGTTCGCGATAATTTCACTATAAGGTATTTTCGAAGGGGCTATCGAAAATTTCAATCCTTTCAACAGAACCTGATTTTGCTCTGTTGTAAGGGGCGTGGAGCTGAGATTTATCACATCAGGACCAGGATACACTTTTGGGACAAAAGTTGGATTATTAGAGAGTTTTTCCAATTTTAAACGGTGTTATTTCTCAGAAAGTCTTTGTCTAGAAATCCTAAAATCATGCTGAAAAGAATTTTCAGCAATAGCCTTAATTTGATGGAAATCAGCATAAGAAAGCATACATAATATTTCTCGCTCTAACCAGAAAATATCCTGATTTAACCGGTAGCGCTTGCTTTTGCAATCGCTAATAACATGATTTAAAATACCAAACCCTATACGTTCTGTAAATTGCCGTTCGTTACGAGTGTTTAAGTGAAGTGAAGGTCGCATTTACTTGGGTAAAATGGGGTTCGTTTTACCATTATGAAGAAATTTGTTGTTGCTTAATCAAATTAGCTTTTTATCTCACAAGAGATAGTAACAACATTGGTAGAATGCTCTCCATAAACATGACGAAGATAATTTCTTAAACCACATTGGCCTGACATAACATAAAGAAAGAAAAACAAGCAAAAATGGGGTTTTTAAAGGCCAAATGAAAATACTGAAAAACACAACAAAGCGAATATTTCGAGAGGACAAACGCCTCTCTTTTTCAGTGCGAAACAAAATAACGTATCCAAGGAAAGTGTCGAAGAAAAAAACGTCAAAAAACAAACGCGGAAAGTCAATGTGAAAAGAACCAAAAAACCAAAGAAAAAACCAAAAAATTAAAAGATGAATGAAATTCAATAAAAGCCAAAAATTATAAGAATCAAAACCAAATACCAAACAACCAGAAAAGCGAGTTATTCACCAATATCCGCGATTTGCACAAAATCCCAAAAATTATGAACTGCCATCGACTGATACTAGCGAACAACGGAGAAATAAAAGAAAAGAAAACAATTCATTCACTCAAAAATAAAACAAACCAGCAATTAAATAAGTTGGAGAACTATGTCATCTGATTTCGGATTTTAATTATTGTATTTCTTGCAGACACCCTTTGAGACCTAAGGGGCTGTTCACGTGTTTGATTATATGATTTGGAAAGTGGTTCAAGGTTTATTTCAGGGATTACTAAAGTATCGGCTTCTCTTTTAAGAAAACCGAAATATGATTCGTTTATTCTTAAATCACCGGAATCTCTGTTTAAAGCTAGACCTTAATATTGGTATTTATAAATTTCAAAAGCTTCTCTGTAGTGCTGGACAATACCTTTGTCACGCGAAATTAGGCTAGCTTGATTAAACAAAATAGTGTGGTCTGGTTTTCAAAAATGTGCTCTGCAAGGGCAGAGTCAAAATTTTCTGTTTTTTTTCCGCTTTCGGTTAAAGCAAATACAAGAATTGGCAGTTTTGATGCAGATTCAATGTATTCTCAAAAGGCCGAACTGATTTTGGAGCATAAACTGAATTATAACCCATCTATATCAGAAAAATCTACTCTTTCGAATCAGACACTTCTTTCACTTACAGCCCTTTGTAAAAGAACTTCTTTTTTTTATTTCCATTATAGAGGCATTTTTATAGACAGAAATATGGGCTTTCCATGGGTGCCCCCCTTTCTCCAATACAGGTTGATATCTTCATGGAAGACCTTGAAGAAAGGGCTATTTTGCAAATTTTTTGTAAACCTGAATTTTTGGGTTCGTTTTAAAGATGATATTTTTTATTTGTGGGAGCATGGTGACGAGTCTCTGGGTTCTTTTCTTCACTTGCTCAACTCCTTGGATCCAAAACCTAAATTTACTCAGGAATCAGAGGTAGAGAGGCCTCTTCCTTTCTTAGATGTTCTGGTGCACCGAAATGGTACATATTTCGAGTTTGCTGTCTATAGAAAACCCACACATAATGACCATTACTTAAATTATTCCACTAATCATTCTCCTGCTGTCAAAAGAGGAGTTGTCACTTCTCTAGTTGATAGAGCATTAAAAGTTTGTTCAACTCGTTTCTTGTATTTAGAGCTCAACCACCTTTGGGATATTTTATTTGGGAATGGTTATCCAATTAGTTTAATAAATTCTGTAATTGCAAAACGCATTAAAAGATTATCAGATAGTTACACAGAAAACACAAATCAAAGGGAAAATTCAGTTTATCTTGGTCTTCCATACGTTAAACGGATTTCAGACCACATTTCAAAAAATCTAAGAAAAAATAACATTTAGCCTTATTGTAGACCCAGAAAAACTATCAGGTCCCAAATTTATCAAACAGTTCGTGGTAACGAACTGTAAATAAGGAGCGACCCCGCTCAATGGCAACCGAAAGTCTAAAAAACGGAATTTTGATGCCAATAGATACATCAAAAGAATCAGATTTTAATTGTGATTTCAAATATATAAGTTTCATCAAGTTTAATCTTACCCATCAAAAGTTACGCGCCTGAGAAAATTTGGCTTATTTTCGAAAAAAAGGGGAAAGACCCTCTAAAAGTTATAGAACCTTAATGAAAATCAAACCATCAGATTCAGCGTATCAGAGAACCCTACTGTAGAGGTTTCAAGCTCCTATCTACAAAAATGTGGAATTTTTCATTTTTTGCCAGAAGAAAGATCACGGATGCGTGTTTATTTGTTGTTTTTTTGTTTTTTTTTTTTCCAGGGGTAATCGTATTGACCCAGTGGTCCTAGAATATCGTGAGAGGGCTCATTCGAACGGAAATTAAAATTTCTAGTGCCCTTTTTAAGTGACCAAAAAATTGGAGGGCAACTTGGCCCCCTCCCATGCTCATTTTTTTCCCGAAGTCACCCGATCAAAATTTTTAGATAGCCATTTTGTTCAGCATAGTCGAAAATCTAATTAATATGTCTTTGAGGATGACTTAATCCCCTACTGTTCCCGGGGGAAGGGCTGTAAGTTATAAACTTTGCCCATTGTTTACATATAGTGTTGGTTAATGGCAAGTATACAGGCGTTTTCAGGAGGATTTTTTTTCTAGTGGGGGGTTGGGTTTAGATTAGGGGATACGTGGGAGGATCTTTCCATGGAGGATATATCCTTGGGGGAAGGGGCATTTCTATTAAGGGGACGCCAGATTTCCCAGCATTATTTAAAAAACGATCAGAAATTAAATAAAAAAACAAGTTTTTTTCAACTGAAAGTAAGTAGCAACATTAACACTTAAAACGAACAGAAATTATTACGTATATAAGGAGGTTTGCCCTCTAGTCAATACCTCGCGCTTTACGCTACAGTTTTTTTAGTACTTTCAAAAGAGCCATCTATTTCTAATTAACCGGCCTTTGTGATCCAGGGGTTTGTGATTCGGACAAAATTTGAACCTTAGCGTAAAAAGCGAGGTTTTGACTAGGGAGCGAACTCCCTAATATACGTAATATATTAGCATACGAATATAGGAATTCGTTACGTAAGTTAATTCGTAAGTTACGTCAGAACAAAATTTGAGAAAGCCAATTAGCCAAAAAAAAGGAAAATTAATGTGATAATTTCGTTTTAATTATTGATGTACGGTGAGCCAAAATCAAAGCTGCATTAATTCAAAAACGTTCAGAAATTAACTAAAAAAAAACAAGTTTTTTTAACTGAAAGTAAGGAGCGACATTAAAACTTAAAACGAACAGAAATTATTCTATATATGAAAGGGGCTTTCCCCTCCTCAACAACTCGCTCTTTACGCTAAAGTTTTTATTGTTTTAAAAAATAAAGTTGTGAGACAGAGTCAAACTTTAGTGTAAAGAACGAGGTGTTGAGGAGGGGAAAGCCACTTTCATATATGGAAAAATTTCTGTTCGTTTTAAGTTTTAATGTCGCTCCTTACTTTCAGTTAAAAAAAACTTGTTTTTTTTTTTTAGTTAATCAAGGTAAAGACCCTATCCCGATAGGTGCAAACTCCGGTGTCTACAGAATTCCTTGTTCGTGCGGTCTTTGGTATATCGGAAGAACTGATCAGCACTCACGGATTGATTAACTCAGCACTCTAGTTCAATTAATAATACACTTAAAAAGTGGAAAAAAAAAACAGAAAATTTTGACTCTGCCCTTGCCGAGAACATTTTCGAAAAACCAGACCATACTATTTTGTTTATCAAGCTAGCCTAATTTTGCATGACAAAGGTATTGTCCAGCACTACAGAGAAGCTGGTGAAATTTATAAATACCAACATTTAGGTCTAGCTTTAAACAGAGATTCCGGTGATTTAAGAATAAACGAGTCATATTTCGGTTTTCTCAAAAGAGAAGCCGATACGGTAGTAATCCCTGAAATAAACCTTGAACCACTTTCCCAGTCATATAATCAAACACGTGAACAACCCCTTAGGTCTAAAAGGGTGTCTGCAAGAAATGCAATAACTAAAATCCGAAATCAGATGACATAGTTTTCCAACTTATTAAATTGTTGGTTCGTTTTGTTTTTGAGTGAATGAATTGTTTTCTTTTCTTTTATTTCTCAGTTGTTCGCTAGTATCCGTCGATGACAGTTCGTAATTTTTTGGATTTTGTGCAAATCGCGGATTTTGGCGAATAACTCGCTTTTATGGTTGTTAGGTATTTGGTTTTAATTCTTATAATTTTTGACTTTTATTGAATTTTATTCGTCTTTTAAGTTTTTGGTTTTTTCTTTGGTTTTTGGTTCTTTTCACATTGACTTTCCGCGTTTGTTTTTTTTCTTCGGCACTTTCCTTGGATACATTATTTCGTTTCGCGCTGAAAAAGAGAGGCGTTTGTCCTTTCGAAATATTCGCTTTATTGTGTTTTTTCAGTATTTTCATTTGGCCTTTAAAAACCCCATTTTTGCTCGTTTTTCTTTCTTTATGATTTGAAAGAAACTTTCCAGGAACAGTCGAAAACTAAACTTGAGAGTCTAAAATTTGATAATGTGGAAGATGGTTGGAATAATTTTAGAAAAATAATTTGCGAAGTTGCTGAAGGTGTCGTAGGGAAGAAAGCTAGAATTGCAGCTATGAATATTAGTGAAAAAGCTTTATGTTAAATAGAAAGGAGAAATGACTTGTACAAGAATTATCTGAGTGATAGATTATATGAAAACAAAAAGAATGTAAAGAAAGAGGAAAAAACATTAAAATATTAACTAAGGAGGTGTGAAGAGGAGGCCATGGATAAAATTGCCGAGGATCTGGAAGATGCAGCTAGACGGCATAATAGTAAAATATTGTACTGGCAGGTCAATAAATTGAGATGGAGTAGTCAATCCGGACTTGGCCCAGTTAAAGATAGGAATGGGGCCACAATTAGCGATAAGGAAAGACTTAAAGAGGGATGGGCAGAACATTTTGAGAATTTGCCAAACCGGGATAGAGTAGCAGGAAAAGATATAAAAAAAATGAAAAAGTTTGTGATACCTTGGATGTGAAGGAAGATTTGTTTAGCGAGGAAGAATTAACGACATTACTAAGAGGATTAAAAAATGATAAGGCTCCAGGTGCTGATAGGGTAGTAAATGAGTTTCTTAAATATGGTGGCTCTGAGGTTAGAAATAAGTTACTGAAAATTATGAATATGATTTTTGAAAAAACGGTAGTACCAAATGATTTTAGGAAAACCTTAATTAAGCCAGTTTATAAGAAAGGTGATAAAAGTGAATGTGGTAATTATCGAGGCATTAGTCTGGGCTCTGTAGGTAGCAAATTACTTAGTAATATGATACTTTTTAGACTGAGAGATGCCCTAGACAAAGTTTTAAGAGAAGAACAGTGTGGTTTTAGAAAAGATAGTGGATGTGTCGACCAAATTTTCACTCTTAGTTTAATAATTGAGGAGTGCCTGAGTTGTGAAACACCTTTAGTCCTTAGCTTTATAAATTAGGAGCAAGCATTCGATTCTGTTAATAGAAGAGCCTTAGCAAAGGTTTTATCCTTGTATGGTATACCAGACAAATACATTAGAGTAATTAGTGGTATGTACGAGAATAAAACTGCTCCGGTTAAGGTAGGAAATGAGGCTAACAGCTGGTTTTGTATTAAATCAGGAGTTAAGCAGGGTTGTGTTCTATCCCCCTTTGTATGTATTATGTTGATGGTCTTTGTATTAAGGAGCATAGTAAAGGCAATGGGAGACCACGGAATCAAATGGGGAGGAAAAAGCGTCCTGGACTTAGATTACGCTGATGATTTAAGCATCCTAGAGGAAAGTCTGAGCAAAATGAATGAAAAGATTCCTCTAAAAACCTCTAAAAAATTTTGCGAGTTCAGGGTGCTAGAATAGGTTTGAAAATTAATGTTAAGAAGACTAAGTCATTAAGACTAGGAATAAGTGAAGATGAAAAGGTGACTTTGGGTAATGAAAAGATTGATCAAGTGGGCAGCTTCACTTACCTTAGTAGTATTATTAGTAAAGATGGTGGGAGCAGTGAAGATGTTAAAAGTAGAATAGCCAAGGGTCAGGGTGTTTTTTCACAGTTAAAAAAAATTGGAAGAATAGGAAGATAAGTCTGCAAACCAAGATTAGAATATTAGAAGTTAGAGTGATGACAGTAGTCAAAAGTGGATCTGAAGCACGGGCGCTTCGATAAGCGGATGAAGATTCGCTAGATGTTGTCCAGAGAAAATGCTTAAGGACGTGTTCTGGGCACCCGGCTGACTAACCGTATTTCAAATAATAGGATGTACGAAAAATGTGGTTCAATACCGCTCTCTAGGGCTATAACGAAAGAAAGGTTGAGATGGCTAGGGCACGTTGCGCAGATGAAGGATGACAGATTGCCGAAGATTGTTCTTTTTGGCCAATTGTCTAGGGCTAAACGGAAATCAGGTTGTCCTCTTCTAGGGTGGGAGGACGTCATAAAGAAAAATTTAAAGGAAATGGGAGCTTCTTGGGAGGGTGTAAAAAGGAAGGCTTTGAATAGATTGGATGGAGGAGGAGCGTGCGTAGCTGTGTTGGCCTCAGGTGGCTTGGTGCTGCAGTGAGTTGTTAATAGTAGTAGTAATATCAAATATTCAATTTGACGTTGTTTATACTTTCCAAGACTATTCAAGACGCATATAGTTTTCAGTAAAGCACCAATGACGCAATAGGTTTTAGACTTTTATAGTAAGAGAAGGAGGCGATACCCAAACTCTTGTTTGTAGTGACTTTTGTTCGTTTCAAGATTGATTTGCAAATTATATTTAAGTTTCACTCGTTTTAAGATTTATTTATTCATTTACAGTAATATCTATTGTATGTTTGTTTGCATTGATTGTTTATTTAATTTCTGTTCGTTTTAAGTCTCATTTGTACTTCAATAGCAAAATATTTTTTTTCATTTTAAGCTTGATTTTCGTATTCAATCTAAGCATTACTCGCCTTAAGATCCATTTATTCATTTATATTATTACTTGTTGTATGTTTTTTTCTATGATTGTTTATTTAATTTCTGTTCGTTTTGGGTTTCATTTATTCTTTAATAGTAATTTCTGGTCGTTTGAGTTTGAATTTTAACAGGTATTTGTATCTGCTGAGCTTAACTTTAAAATGGCCTTTTCTTTTCTTTGAAAAACTTATTTTTCAGAAAGTGTTTTTAATTAATTCTTGTTCTTTTTTATCGCAAAAAGTTTCAAGCTTTTAAAAATTCCTTATTTCAAAATCAAACTTTAAAAAAAAAATCAAATCTTCATCAAAGTATCAAAACTGGTATCAATGTAACAATATCTAAGTGAAAAAAGTTTGCCCCCTTTGAAATAAGCCCCTTTGAAGTATATACGACGACCCCTTTTTCTATATGAAGTGCGCCTGGGAAAAAACTTTGCCCTTGGATATCTTTTGACTCTTAAAAAGTGAACTAGAACTTTCAACTTCACATCAAAAGAGCCCTCTCTGAAGTTTATACGAGCATCCCTTTCATAAGAACCATACATGCCCTTAGGGCATAACTTAGAAAACCTTCTCCCCGGCCCCGGGGGCTTGTATTGACACCGGAATTTTTCTTATCTGACCATTGAACTATTTTTTTTTAAACAAGATGTCTATGTAAACATTTTCATCAGATGGGTTTGGAAAAAGAAGGCGTGGGGGGATAGTTGCCTTCGGATCTCTTTTGACTGTTAAAAAGTCAACTGAAACTTTCAATTTCCAATCAAATGAGCCATCTATTAGAGTTTATAAGAGTATGCATTTCATAAGAACCATATATGACCCAGGGCATAACTTACAACGCCTGCCCCCGGGCCCTGGGGGGCTGTGTCGACACGTGAGTTTTTGTTATCTGACTTTTGAACAATTTTTAACATAATGGCTATCTCAAAATTTATATCGGATGCATTCGGGAAAAAAGGGGCGTAGAGGGGGGGGGTGGCTAGTTGCCATCCAATCTCTTTTAACTCTCAAGAACTGAACTAGAACTTTCTATTCCAGTCAAACTAGCCCTCTCTGAAGTTTTTACGAGCATCCCTTCCATAACAACCATATATTCCCCCAGGGCATAATTTACAACGCCTGCCTTTGGGCCCGGGGGGGGGGCTGTGTTGACCCCGGAGTTTTTGTTATATGGCCTTTGAACCATTTTAAAAAAAATTGCTATCTCAAAGTTCTTATCAAAAGGGTTTAAGAAAAAAGGGCGTGGAGGGGGGGGCTAGGTGCCCTCCAATCTCTTTTGACTCTTAAAAGTGAACTAATAAGAACCATATATGCCCCCAGGGCATAACTTACAACGCCTGCCTCCGGGCCCTGGGGGGTTGTGTCGACACTGGAGTTTTTGTTATATGATCTTTGAACTATTTTTAACTAAATAGATCTATCAAAATTTTTATCGGACGCATTTGGGAAAAAAGGACGTGGGGGGAAGGGCTAGTTATCCAATATCTTTTGACGCTTCAAAAAAGAACTAAAACTTTCAAATTCCAATCATGAGCCCTCTCTGAAGTTTACACGAGCATTCCTTCCAAAAGAACCATATATGCTCCCAGGGCATAACTTATAACCCTTGCCCTGAAGACCTTGGGGGGGGGTGTCATGCTCAAAGATATAATGTCCAGAACTTTCAACTACGTTGAACAAAATGCCTATTCAAAATTTTTATTGAATGTGTTTGGGGAAATGGTGGGCGTGCCAGGGGTGTTAGTTGCCTTCCAATCACTTTCAACTATTAAAAAGGGCACTAGCCATTTAAATTTCCAATTGAATGAACCCTTTTTAAAGTTTCTCGAAAACACTTTCGATAAAACCTTATATGCCCCTATGGCATAACTTACAAACCCTTGCCCTGAGGGTTGTGGGGGGGGGGTGTCATTCCCAAAGACCTAATTTCCAGAATTTTCAACCACGTTGAACAAAATGGCTATCTCAAAATTTTGATTGGATGTGTTTGGGAAAAAGGTGGGCGTGAGAGGGGGGGGGGTTAGTTGCCCTCCAATCACTTTCGACAATTAAAAAGGGCACTAGCCATTTAAATTTTCAATCGAATGAGCCCTTTTTGATGTTTCTACGACAACGCTTTCTATAAAAACCTTATATGCCCCCGGGGCATAGCTTACAGCCCTTGCCGTGAGGGCTGGGGGGGGGGGAGTGTCCTCCTCAAAACATAATTTCTATCTGGAAATCAACTACGTAGAACAAAATGACTATCGCAAAATGTTGATTGGATGTGTTTGGGAAAATGGTGGTCGTAGAAGGGGTGTTCGTTGCCTTCCCATCACTTTTGACCCTTAAAAAGGACACTAGTACTCTTGATTTCCAATCGAATGAGTCCTCTTTGAAATTTTTATGACGATCCCTTCCGTGTGAAGTGCCTCTGGGAATAAAATAAATAATAGTAAATAAATAATAAAACATTAGAGCCGTATGGCCATTACTATAGGCAACACTATAGCGTTGACTGTTACTGCAACTGCAAATTTTCGTTTTTTGGGCCTTACTACAGACATTATATTGTCTGTAGTATATATATATATATATATATATATATATATATATATATATATATATAATATATATATATATATATATATATATATATATATATATATATATATATATATAATATATATATATATATATATATATATATATATATATATATATATATATATATATATATATATATATATATATATATATATATATATATATATACATTCTTAGACCACACTGGCTATACATGGCAAATGAAACTCAGAGAGGAGGGAAAGTAACAAAATGAAAAATAAAATCAAAAAGGGTGAAAAAACGAGGATTTTGTCAGCCAGTGGCGAAACCAAGAAGATGAAAATATAAGCAAATATTTCGACAAGGACCTCCGCCAAGTCGTCCTCAGTGCTAAAAAAAAGAAAAAAAAACGAAAATCTAACCTTTCGAAGTTTACCTTACAAAGACAGAACAGACACTGAATAAAAACCAGGCATGAATCAATGAAAATGAATTTACCAAGATGATTGGGCAAGGATCTTTCGCCTTGCAATAGTTTTAGCTGGTCTACAATTTCGGTTTTCATTAGATATCCAAATAGGTTCTTTTAAGTTATTTCGGATGAAAATATTGATTGAGTCCTTCAAGATTAAACTGTCGTAAATTGGGCTTAATGAAATATCTCCAGTATCTCTATTTATTGCTAAATTTTGGTTCATATATTTTTTTTATCTCAATTACCTCTTTAAAAGTTTGTGGTACGCCATTTACAGTTGATATTAAGGTTGCCTCGTCAAACAGAACTAGATGGGTCGGATTTACGAAAATATGCGAAGCCAAAGCCGAATCAAAGTTGTCATTGTTATTTTTTAATCTCAGGGACTTATCTATTGAAATTTTGTGCTCATGCAAACGTTCACCTAGTTGTTGATGGGTCCTACCAATGTAAAATTTTCCATAAGAACATGGGATTCTGTAGACACCACTACCCAGTACAGGGTCTGTTTTATCCTTTCCTGAGTTGAAAAAGTGTTCAACTTTTTGTTCAGTTTTGAAAGAAACAGAGAGATAATGTTTTTTTAAAATTTTTCCAAGTTTATCGCCAAGCTTCGGTATCTATGGTAAAACGATGAAAGTTTTTTTCTCAATTGCTGGTGTAACTGAATCAAGGGGGACAAGCTCCCTATTTTGTTCTTTTATCTTTTTTAATCGTCTATCTATTATATTTTCAATGAGTTTGATTGGGTAACCATTGCAGAAAAGAATATCCTTGACATAATTTAATTCAGAATTTATATGATTACGGGAACAAATTTTTAAAACTCTGTCGACTAAAGAGATTATTACCCCTCTTTTCACAGAAGGAGGGTGATGGGAAGAGAAATGTAGATATCGATCATTATGAGTCGGCTTTCTATATATAGAAAATTCAAGACTAGGATTAGTTTTTATAATCAAAACATCCAAGAAAGGCAGCTTACCTGAATCTTCGAGTTCCATTGTGAACTGGAGATGCGAATCAAAAGAGTTCAAATGTGCCAAAAAATCTCTTAGAGAGTCTTGTCGATGTTCCCAAACAGAAAGGATATCATCAACAAAACGAAACCAGATAGAGTGTTTTAAGTGGAAACTATTCAAAGCAGACTGTTCTATGAAATCCATGCAAAAATTTGCCAAATAAGGAGACAAGACAGTGTCCATGGATAAGCCCATTATTTGAAGAAAAAATTTGTTTCGGAATTTAAAATGCGAGGAGAACTTGTTGCAAAGACGGACAAGGGTCATTATTGTATCAATTTCCAAAGTTTTGTAATCCGACCAAGCTGAATTTTCCTCTAATTTTCTTTGTAAAGCCTGCTCACATTTATGGACATCGCATGAAGTGTACATAGAAACGGCATCAAAACTAGATAAAACGGTATTTTCTGTTGTACTTTGATTTTTTAACTTCTCAACAAGATCTATGGAGTTTTTTATATAGGATTTCTGTGTGCTTAAAAGAGGCTTAAAAATGGTAGCTAAGAAGCTTCCTATACCCGTAGCTGGAGAACTATAACATGCTACAATTGGACCACAGTTCATATATTATCCAGTATGATCATTCTCTATCTCATCCATTATAAAAACCCGGACCGGGGTGCGAGTGCTCCGGAGAACGTTTTGGCAGATATAAACATGTTAGACATGCTAGACAGGTTAGTCTGGTTTCCGACTGTTGCCATCAAAGTGCATTGAAACAAACGAAAATAAAGCTAATACAGAAACAGGCTAAACAAGCTAAGGCAGAAATAAGTGGGAGGAGCTTTTTGTTCACGAAGACCAGAAGTGATCTGCGATAAACTTACTGGTATATTCTGTCTACTGTGAATGGGACGTAACGGAATATCTTTCTTATGGATTTTAGGCAGACCATAAAATTTTGGGGCTGAACAACCTTTGGGATAAAATTTTCTGTACATTTGAGGGGTAATTAGTCTAGTATCTTTTAAAATTCCTAGTTCATTTCTCAACTTCTGTGTGTATTTGTCCGTGGGATATATATATATATATATATATATATATATATATATATATATATATATATATATATATATATATATTATATATATATATATATATATATATATATATATATATATATATATATATATATATATATATATATATATATATATATATATATATATATATATATATATATATATATATATATATATATATATATATATATATATATATATATATATATATATATATTATATTGTCTCAATATATATATATATATATATATATTTATTGATAAATTTTGGCATCGAATTCTTCCACCTTCTTTACGTTTCAACCTACATTTAGGCACACAATCTGAGGGCCCATTTATTCAGAGAATGGGTTTCAAAACTTTAACACATATTTTAAAAGACCATAGATCCAGAAGATACGTCCTTAGTAATAAAATACTTAATTTAAAATCCTTATTATATCAGATTTTGTCCCCTCAAGATTTTCACCAGATTTTACAAATCTCACATAGGTCTTTCAGACACATATTCCATTTAGCAAAAACTCGTTTATCGGAAAAATTCTCAAAACTGGAATTTCAACAGTTTCAACAAACACGGATTTTCCTTCCTAGATTTTGTCCTGGTACTCCTTTGGAAAATCTATCCTCTAAGGTATTTACATCCAAGGAACTAAGTATTCTTTCAAAAGGACCAAAATTTGCAATGGCTCAAACACACGTAAATACATCAGAAATTATTACGGGCGTGGAGTCGGCTATTTTTAGCTCTCGTGGTGAAGTCGAAAATCCAGACCTACTCAGAGGTGAAATTGTAAAGAGTATTCTTGATTATAGGCCATCTTTGTCAATTTCAACTCAATCAAAGGAAGAAATTAAAATCCTCCGAAATTTAAAAAAAGACAAAAACACAGTGATTACGAAAGCGGACAAGGGCAACACAGTTGTAATTATGAATTCTGCAGATTATGAATTAAAAGTTAACACCCTTTTAATGGATAAAAATATTTACAAAGAAATAAAATTTGATCCCACGGACAAATACACACAGAAGTTGAGAAATGAACTAGGAATTTTAAAAGATACTAGACTAATTACCCCTCAAATGTACAGAAAATTTTATCACAAAGGTTGTTCAGCCCCAAAATTTTATGGTCTGCCTAAAATCCATAAGAAAGATATTCCGTTACGTCCCATTCACAGTAGACAGAATATACCAGTGAGCTTATCGCAGATCATTTCTGGTCTTCGTGAACAAAAAGCTCCTCCCACTTATTTCTGCCTTAGCTTGTTTAGCCTGTTTCTGTATTAGCTTTATTTCCGTTTGTTTCAATGCACTTTGATGTCAACAGTCGGAAACCAGACTAACCTGTCTAGCATGTCTAACATGTTTATATCTGCCAAAACGTTCTCCGGAGCACTCGCACCCCGGTCCGGGTTTTTATAATGGATGAGATAGAGAATGATCATACTGGATAATATATGAACTGTGGTCCAATTGTAGCATGTTATAGTTCTCCAGCTACGGGTATAGGAAGCTTCTTAGCTACCATTTTTAAGCCTCTTTTAAGCACACAGAAATCCTATATAAAAAACTCCATAGATCTTGTTGAGAAGTTAAAAAATCAAAGTACAACAGAAAATACCGTTTTATCTAGTTTTGATGCCGTTTCTATGTACACTTCATGCGATGTCCATAAATGTGAGCAGGCTTTACAAAGAAAATTAGAGGAAAATTCAGCTTGGTCGGATTACAAAACTTTGGAAATTGATACAATAATGACCCTTGTCCGTCTTTGCAACAAGTTCTCCTCGTATTTTAAATTCCGAAACAAATTTTTTCTTCAAATAATGGGCTTATCCATGGACACTGTCTTGTCTCCTTATTTGGCAAATTTTTACATGGATTTCATAGAACAGTCTGCTTTGAATAGTTTCCACTTAAAACACTCAATCTGGTTTCGTTTTGTTGATGATATCCTTTCTGTTTGGGAACATCGACAAGACTCTCTAAGAGATTTTTTGGCACACTTGAACTCTTTGGATTCGAATCTCCAGTTCACAATGGAACTCGAAGATTCAGGTAAGCTGCCTTTCTTGGATGTTTTGATTATAAAAACTAATCCTAGTCTTGAATTTTCTATATATAGAAAGCCAACTCATAATGATCGATATCTACATTTCTCTTCCCATCACCCTCCTTCTGTAAAAAGAGGGGTAATAATCTCTTTAGTCGACAGAGTTTTAAAAATTTGTTCCCGTAATCATATAAATTCTGAATTAAATTATGTCAAGGATATTCTTTTCTGCAATGGTTACCCAATCAAACTCATTGAAAATATAATAGATAGACGATTAAAAAAGATAAAAGAACAAAATAGGGAGCTTGTCCCCCTTGATTCAGTTACACCGGCAATTGAGAAAAAAACTTTCATCGTTTTACCATACATCCCGAAGCTTGGCGATAAACTTGGAAAAATT
>CM051263.1:53384582-53449582 GCA_027921565.1 Artemia sinica
ACCCCCTCTCTGCTGAAATTCAGTTTTTTCAAAAATATTGTAAAAACTAAGATAAGCCTACATAATTCAAGCATCCAGAGAAATGGGCCAGTTTTCTTTAGTACATCTTCGCCTTTATTTTCACTTGATCTGGAAAAATTGGCTTCAACTTTGCCCACCGCCCCTCCCTCCCCGGATTTTGACGAAACTACGCCATTGCCTAACGCCTCTGAATGGTGGCTTCCTAATTCCTGTTTCCTAGAAAATGTAATAAAATAGATGGCATGATAATATTTAGGTTTATATAAAGAACTTCCTGTACTCATTGAAATTGTATCAACTAAATAATGTTAATTTCTGACAAGTTTTCAAATTTAGTTCCAGGTAGTGGCGCCTAAGAGAAACTTTTTTCAGTTAGACTAACTATGAAAACTTTGTAGTAAAAATTAATTTTTACTTCTTGTGACTCTACATGTTTTGATTCTTGGAAGGGAGCTGGTGGAGGTATTGTGTCAACGAATATATTTTCCTAATTTCCTTCCTACCCTGACTTGAGATCCAAAGGGTCTCAGTGACGAAGAAAATACTTAGTTTAACTTAAAAGTTGCTTATTTTTTTTTTCGGTTTCAGTGTTGCATGTTATGAGCTCAATCACAAATTGATTTTCTTCTTCAAAACTAGCCTAAAATGTTAAAGAAAGAAGAAAAAAATTTAATTTTTTTTGTGAATTCTGTTAATTCTTTGTTGGGAAAAATTAAAAAAAAACTTATTCTCAAATTGTACAAGATGATCCTTATGGTTTTTAATCTTTGGCTAGTTAAAAGAGATAATAATTCTCTGTTTCGTAAGTTGAATGTGATGAAAGTCGAAAAATTTTAACTTAGGTCACCAGTGAAAATTCACACTGCATGCCGAAACATTTAAAAAAAGATAGTGAAAATTTCGCAACTTTTAATACGGATTAAACTGCAATAGCATTTCAATATGTGTTGAAAACCATGCATTAAAGGAAAAAAAAAATAGAAGACTGACACTTATTTTATTTTTACGCCAAATCAACCAGTTTCAAAATTTAAGAAATAAAAAAATGACAACCATTATGATACCACAATACCCCTTTTTTGGTTTCACTAACATGGGATGCTCAGTACTTGGGTTTGGAGCTCCTTGAAATCTAAATCCAGGGATTTGGTTTGCTAATATCTGGACCCAAAAGCATTGGAACTTAGGTTAGTAGCTTACTAGTTCTGGTGTTCTAGGAAAAATTAATAAATAAACAGATGGAACAATAGTATCCCCCTGTCTATAAGGAGCCTCCTGTTCTCATCATAAAGGGGAATAATTAAGTAGCTTTTAGTGTTGACAATTTTTAAATTTTATTCAGAAAATTGGGGCGCTGGGAAATTTTTCCTTTTTTCCAGGGCGAAGGGGCACTTCAACGAAGATTTGTTCCCAGTTTTCTTCCATTTTTATTTTTGATTTATGCCTTGCTAGCATAACGGTTTAAGCTAGTAATTATCCCACCGGTACCTTTTATATGGAATGCACAGTCAAATCATCCATATTAGTTTAACGATTTACCCTATGCACCAATTTTAGCCATGGACATCCTTGATTTTAAACATCTTTAAATTTCCTGGGTTAACGAGCTTTTGATGCAACTGACGATGGGTACCGATGCGCCTGATCTTTAGATGCAAATGGGACCGATCTGAATAATGACTTAAGTTTTACACTTTTGTATTGCGGTTTTAACTTTGAAAGCGTTTTATAGACATTTAGAGTTTCATAGGAGTCTGACAAGAACCTCAGATTATCTTAAACTGAATCTGAATATTGAGACTGAAACTGAAACTGAAGAATGTAATAAACCCACTAGTTCAGCATAATTGGCGGAATTTATAATTTAAGGAAGTGGGCGTTAATCTCGATCTAACTAACAACTTTCATATAAGGCCTACTGAGGTAAGCATATTATGGGCCGGTTTCCACCATCCTAATTGTTTCAAGAATTTCCTCTTAGCTCAAAGAAATAAAGTTGTTAAAAAAAAGTATTAGGAATATTTTACATAAAATTTGTCTGGAAATTAAAAAAAATGGCCTTGGAATGTGAACATACATTTGAAACAGTATTTAAAATTTCAGAACAAGTGGGAAATACGATATTTAATTTATAAACGAACTTTTTTCTTATCAAAATTCATAACGCTTATTTTTTTTCTACGTCCACTTCTGAAGTTATATTCACACAATATACCCAAAATTGCAAGAATTCATACCTCCAGAGGAAGGAGGGAGCAGAGACAAGACACTTTCCTAGGCAAAAACATATTTTCCCAGACAAAAAATATTTTTGGAAATATTTCAGTTTCGGAAAACTTCATTCCCCTAGCTCAGTAGCTTTCTTAGATAAAAAAAAATACCCGTAGTAGCATAATTAAAACTTATTTTGTAACAAGTTTTAAATTAACTTACACACATTTCATTAATCTGGGACGACTTGTAGCCCTACTCCCCCATTTGGCATCATACTTGCGCTTCATCACTTCATCTTACGGAACAACCAAGAGCTTGACTTAAAAAATTGGGAATCAGTATAATATGCTAATAACACATCTCTCAAATATAACTAAGGTTCTGCCAGATTAAAAGCTTGGATGTTTATCAGAATTGAAAGGGTGTGCAAGGCTATTGAAAAATATCATTATGGGTGAAACCTTCCAGTTTAATTTTTCTTCATCAAATAGCAGTACAAGCAGGGCCTTACCCAGGATATTTTTCGGGGAGGAGGGGGGGGGGTACAAAATGATTTTTTTTTTTGGGGGGGGGGGTTACAAAAAAACCTTTAAAAAACACATCAAAAAATTGTTTGTATTCCTTTTTTTTACGTTTTTATGAGTCACACAAATATATCTTGGGGGGAGAGGTTCAAACCCCTAACCCGCCCTGGATACCGTCTGGACTACAGGTAGCAAAAAATCAAGATATAGTCTATGAGAGTAGCAATTACTAATAAGACAGATGATTTCAACGATGCTTCTCAGCAAATTAGAAAAGGCTGAGGAGAATAATCTTGTTCCACCTACTTTCGGCTTTTGTTGGCTATTCCTGAAAGACACGCCAACATTTTCCCATTTAATTGAAAATTTTACTTCGAGAGATAGCCAAATAAGTAAGAATAAGTATGCTTTAAGTATAAGTTAGCTATTAATTATATCAATATAAGTAAGTCAAGTGATGCTATTGTTTTAATGAGGAATAAAAATTTCGAAAATCAGTGAGTTACAACAAACATGTGCAACGAAACTTTCCCCAGCTTGATTACACCACTCCACTGTATAGAAATAACAGACAGTATGATCAATCCCTATCTCAACCATTATACAAACCCGGACGGAGATGCAAGAGCTCCGGAGAACATTTAAACAACTATAAACAAAAGCGATATTCGATTATTTCACGGGTCGACAAGTCAGATTTCTCTTGAACACGAAACTTGGCTTCAACGATGGAAGACTAAATTTTAAAGGATCTAATTTTAAATTAATTTATTAAATAAAAATCGGTATTAAGTAGTGCAATGTTATTATTACATGTTTTTCGGAATTCCAAGTAGGTTTCGAAGTTTCGACTTTGTTTCAAAGGCATTTTGAGAAAGTTTCTGCCAAAATACGTGTTCAGGGTAATTGGAACGTTGATGGCAGATCAATTGAGAGGAGCTGTTTGTACACGCGATATATATATATATATATATATATATATATATATATATATATATATATATATATATATATAATATATATATATATATATATATATATATAGATATATATATAGATATATATATATATATACATATATATATATATATATATATATATATATATATATATATTATATATATATATATATATATATATATATATATATATATATATATATATATATATATATATATATATATATATATATATATATATATACATATATATATATATATATATATATATATATATATATATATATATATATATACATATATATATATATATATATATATATATATATATATATATATATATATATATATATATATATATATATATATATATATATATATATATATATATATATATATTATATATATATATTATATATATATATATATATATATATATATATAATATATATATATATATATATATATATATTTATATATATATATGTTTATATATATATATATATATGTTTATATATATATAAATATATATATATATATATATATATATATATATATATAATATATATATATATATATATATATATATATATATATATATATATATATATATACATATATATATATATATATATATAAATATATATATATATATATATATATATATATATATATATATATATATATATATATTATATATATATATATATATATATATATATATATATATATATATATATATATATATATGTATGTATATATATATATATGTATATATATAAACCAGGAAAACTTTACGAAAAAAAGTTTTTTAAAGAAAAGTAAAGGCCATATTAAACTTAAGATTAGTAGAAATAAAAGCCTATAATAACTCAAGCTCAAAACGACCAGGAATTATTATTAAAGAATAAAAAAAGGAAAGGAGAATAATTGATATGGCTGTAACACTGCATGCAAATTTATATAAATGTATATACAGTGGGCTGTATTAATGCAAAAGGTAAATATAACATTGGTTTAAGAATGGAAAGAAAAACAAAGAATGAATTTACAACGATAATCATGTTAAAATAAGTTTTATTTGAAGAATGACTTAACATGATGACATTTGATTATGAAATTTGGCGCTTCGCATTGATATTTCAGTTCCAAAGTTTTATCAATTTTTTCTCAAAGAGAAATTACGTGGTGGGTGTGAATGCAGACTTGCAGCTAAACTAAATATAGTCACTTCTTTTTTTATATATCTTTATTGATATTGGTTTGATTTTATTTTCTGTTGTACTGAGGAGTTAATTAAGGAGATAATCAAACACAAGTTTTTAAAAATTTTGCCCATTTGTTCAAAAAATGTATAATTGTAAACAAATTTTGCGGCAAATTTCAGATAGTCCCGCCACTTTGTGGATCCCTCTCCACTATGGAATTCCAGCTATTTCCCTGTTGTAGTATTGATTAGAAGATAGCACTATAAATTTACTTATTTTCACAAATTTAATCAACCCCCGCCCCCTTTTTAGAAACCCTACATCTGCCAATGAGTTAAGCCATACCTGTGAGATGGGACAGTAGCAAATCACTTCGCCGGCTCACCACGTTTCTTTCTGCTTTCGCAATTACGAATAATACAAATTCTCACCATTATTCAGTGACTGACAAATATGCACTGACCTGCTAAGAACAGAGTAAATGTGAGGAGCTGTTTATACGTGCCGAGGATGTAGTGCCAAAAATCACTAAGCCTTGATCTTACTGTTATATTATTTATATACAGTGATTTACGCTTTCAATAATTGTTCAATAGTTCTTGCAATATCTAAGGATGATATTTAAATGTATATACGATTGTAAGCATGAATTATGTTTACTTGAGTGCATATACGTGTGAGCATGAATTATGTTTACGTGAGTGCACATAGTATACCTGGTAAGATTGCAGAAGGGTAGATGTTCCAAAATCCTCTCCATGTTATTACTGACCCAGCATAAGCAAATAAAGTGAGACAGTTCAAAACCATTATTCTTCTTCCTCCTTTCGAGATTTCAGCCAATGAAGAAATGGGCCATTGCAGAAATATTGCTGAGATAGAAATGCTGTATCCAATGACCTAAAAAAACGCACATAAAATTTTGTAATTTTCTAACTAAAAGAGAGCTAATTAAGAGATTTTTAATAGCACTTAAATGAATAGCTAAAACTAAATTAAAACAGGACGATTACTTTCCTGTATTTCTGTATTAAAAAGTGAATTTTAATTGTATTAAGATGTTTTTTTTTAATATAAACAGTCAAATTGGTTTAGCCACCCAAATTATTCCCTAAGTGTTCGGAAAACAGACTTAGACTAAATGAAAGTACACTTAATTAATTAAAAAACTTAAAATATGCAATAACGTACTTGAATTAAAAAATTTATGCCCAATAAGAAATCGAATAGAGGATTTTTTATGTTCTCATCAATGTTCTTATATCAGCGATCACATCAAAAAGCACTTACATTTCCAAAATAAAGGCCTAAGAAGCAAGACCAAGGTCTACAGATTTGTAAAAAAAAAAGGAAAAAAAGTCAAAATATGCAAGATCTTAGCAGATTGATTCGGCAAAAATGCAGGTCTAATGTGGTAATATTCTATGATTGGAAATATTGTGTAAGGGCTACAGGCAAATCCCATTGCTACAAATTTTAGATTTACTGTAATGTATTATGGTCTGCTTGAAGAAGTCGAAAATCCCTCCATAAGGGAAGAATAAGTATGTTTTTCTTTACATTTATATTTCAATAGCAAATCAAAGGTGTATGAAACGAAAAATCTCACCTATTTTCACTATATAATCGTCTTAAAAAGGAAAAAAAAAACCTGAGTCATGTTAGGATCACATTAAGAGGGCAATGGAATAGCTGCGCCCTGGATGACACAAATCTTACTTTGCATAATTAGTAAGCATGGGCGCCCATAAGGGGGGGGGGCTGGCTGAATGACGCTGCCTTATATTTGTATTAATTTAAAAAACTTTTTCCAATTTCAGTTTAATATACCTATACTGATATTTATTTCTTAAAGTCTTAAATTTTTGCATTTATTTAAGTAAAAAACGTGAAAACGTTTAAGTGTATTTTTTTTTTCAGTAAAGCGCAAATTATGTTCTGGTCTGGATTGTCAGTAACCGTGGATTGTCCATGGATTGTCCGTTTAATATACCTTCACTGATATTTATACCTTAAAGTCTTAATTTTTTTCTGTTTATTTAGGTAAAAAAAAAAGTGAAAACATTTAAACGTATTTTATTTTCAGTAAAGTGCAAATTATATTCTGGTCTTGGGAAGGCATGGGGGTTATCAGCCCTACTAATGTTAATTTTTGCTCGTTTCGAGTTCGACTCAGCTATTTACTCTAATTTATGTTCTTTTTGAGTTTTATTTATTTATTGATAGTTATTTGGGGTAATTTTACGCTTGAACGATTACTTGACGTCATTTCTACCCATTTTTGGCTTAATGGAGCTCTTTGCTTTTCTTTGAAAAACATATTTTGTGAAAACAAAATTTTTAAATTAATTTGTGTTACTTTTTTATTGACATAGTCATTTTCATGGAGAAAAAATATATTTAATATCTTTTTGGTCATTTTTTCTATAATAATTCATAGCTTGGCTTGTTATTTGTATGTTGGGAGAAACTTTTTCAACAACTTTTAATCCTGCCACAAATAGTATTTTTTAGTTTATTTTTATACCTCCCCAAGTTGACCTGAAAAAATAAAACTTAATATCATTTTCAAGAAATTCTATCTATGCTGTTTGACAACCTGGATACACTTACAGTCTGTTTATTTATTTAAATTGTAAGAGCAGAATTAGTAACAGTGGTAGCCCCGAAAGCTTCAACTTAATACCCTTAGTCGTTCTCAATATATTGCTGAAATGTCTTAATAGCAACCACAAACCCAATGCATTTTTATTTAGTTTTAAAGTAGCATTTAGTTATAAAGCATAATGAGCCAATTGCATAATTGTGGGGGGTCTGACATGCCCAATATTCCTAAAGATATAGTAGCTGGACCATTCTATTATGCTGAGAAAAATCGTTGTCTCAAAATCTTGACTGGAGGTGTTTGGGAAATAAATCGGCTTGAAAGACGGGATGATTGCCTTCTAATCTCTTTTTACTCCTAGAAAGGACACTAGAACTTTTAATTTTGATTCAACTTAGCTTCTTCAAATGTTTCAATGATATTTCTAGCTACTTTAGAGTGGTGCTGCCTATAATTTTGCTTATATGCCTTTTCAAAAACCTGCATGCATACAGTTTTTCGTTTAATTGGAACTCCCCCTAAACGCTTCCTAAAAGTTTCACCTTAATACTCTTAGTGTCATTAGTTACAGTAACTTTAGTGGAAGTATTAAAAGTATACACATAGTGCCTTCTGGCTAGTTCAAATCCCCACAACATACTTTTAAAGTTCTAATTTAATAACATAAGTTGTTCTTAAGATATTACTTTGTCATCTTTTTGAAAGTCCACATGCTCATAGTTTGTTTTGATTTAGTTCAAAGTAAATATTTCTTATATTTGATTACTGAATACATTGTTATATTTTTTTTTTACTATTGGTTGCAAAATGACTATCTCACAATTTCGATCGACTGTGTTTGGGGAAAAGAGAATTTTAGGGAGGGGGGACTATTTTCTCTCCATCACGATTGAAACTTAAAATGGAACTGGAACTATACATTTCCAATCAAATGAACCTCCTCTAAAGTTCACACGACCACCCCTTCATAAAAACCTTACATGCCCCCGGGGCATAACTTTCAACCCTCACCCCCATACTCTGGGGAATTGTGTCGACCCCAAAGACCGTATTATGAGATATTTGAATTATGTCTGAACATGGCTATCTCAAAATTTCTATCGGATGCATTTGAGGAAAATATGACGGGGGGGCGGGGTACAGCTGCCTTCCGATAAATTTGAATCTTAACAATGACACTTAAACTTCCGATTTCCAATCCAATGAGTCCCCTCTGAAGTTTATACTACCACCGTTTCCATAAGAATCTTATATGCCCTCGGGGCATAGCTTACAACCCTTGTCCTGACGGCTGAGGGGGGGGGGGGGTTTCATTCTCATAGATATAATATCTGGACCTTTAAACTACGTCAAACAAAATAACTATCTCGAAATTTTTCTTTGGAAGTGTTTGGGGAAATGAAGGGCGTGGGGGGGATATTTGCCCTCCAATCACTTTTGACTATTAAAGAGGGCACTAACCCTTTCAAATTTCAACCGAATGGGCCCTTTTCGAAGTTTCGATGATAACAAATGGTCATCTTAAAATTTCTATCAGATGCGTTTTGTGAAAATAAGAGGTGTGTGGGGGGGGGAGGGTATTGACCCTCTGTTCACTTTGACTCTTATAAAGAGCACCATAACTTCTGATTACCAATCCAGTGAGCCCTTCCCGAAGTTTATACGACCACTATTTCTACAAAAACCTTATATACCCCAAGGGCGTAAATTATTACCCTTGCCCTGAGGGCTGTGGGGGGGGGGGGGGGTAATCCTTAAAGACATAGTTTCTGGACCTTTCAACTACACTGAACAAAATGGATATCACAAAACTCTGATCGGAAGTTTTTGGGAAAATCACTGGTGCAGGGGGGGGGGGGGGGGAGGGCTGGTTGACCTCCAATCCCTTTTGACTGTTAAAATGGCCAGTAGAACTTCTGATTACCAATCAAATGAGCCCCCTCCGAGATTTATGCGACCACACTTTCTATAAAAAAACCTTATATCCCCCAGGGCAAAACATACAACCCTTGCCCTGAGGGTTGTGGGGAGGGGGGTTTCATCCTCAAAGTCACAATTTCCTGACCTCTAAACTAGGCTGAACAAAATGGTAATCTAAAAATTTTGATCGAATGTGTTTGAAGAAGTGATTGACGTGGGGGAGGGAGGGGGGCTGGTTCCCCTCCATGAGCTCTCTTTGAAGCTTCTATGACATTAAGTTCTATGAGAAGTACCCTGATCTAAAACAATAAAAATAAATAATATATTGTGCTCACATCACTCTTTGCTTAGGCAGCGCTATCGCACTGCCTATGATATTTTGTCTTGAGATTTTAATTATTCAGCATTGGAAGTGCCGAATAGACCAGGTAAGCCCCTCCCTAAAATTCAGCCTAAGGGCACCTATGTTTGTAAGTGTCTGGAGCATCTACCAAATTATGTGAGATTATACTACGAAGAATTATTATTTTGTGTTTGGCGTAAGGGGGCAAAACGTTCTACCTCCGATCCTCACAAAATAGTGCATACTATAGGTATTTTTTTTCCTGTCGCCTAAAAGAATCTTTGGCTAGTCTTAAATGAAGTAACTATTTTGTCAAGCCAAGTAAAATTATCTCTTTCTGACAGCGTTAAGTCTTTTGATATGCCTCGTGGATAAATGTTTACAGTGATTCAGTAATCTCAAGTCCGTGTAAAAAAAAATCCATTTTAGTATTGAGTTAGTATATTTTAGAACATTTCTTTAGCATAAGGTTAGTATATTTGCACATTTTAGCACATGAAACGTAGTTGCTTCTTCTTCTTTCTTTGAAGGACTAGCTGTCTTCTTTCTTTGAAGGACTGCGATAGCGCTGCCCAAGCAAAGAGTGATGCGGGCACAATATATTATTTATTTTTATTGTTTTAGATCAGGGTACTTCTCATAGAACTTAATGTCATAGAAGATTCAAAGAGAGCTCATGGAGGGAAACCAGCCCCCCTCCCTCCCCCACGTCAATCACTTCTTCAAACACATCCGATCAAAATTTTTAGATAACCATTTTGTTCAGCCTGGTTCAGAAGGAATGCCTAGTTCCTTAGGAATGATGATCTGATATTATACTTGAAAAATACTATGGTTTTGTGTGTTTAAAAAAGATAAGCTTAATGCAGGTTTATCTATTCGACACAAAAATTTCTTTTTTCATTTTTCGAAAGCTTCATTCTCAGCACTCTTCTTCTAGGTCAGATAATGTTGCTGGAATTCTATTCTATTTTGAAAACGTATTTAATGTAGTATGTTCAACTTACCACTGAAAAGCGTGCTGACACTTCCAAGTTGTCTGGTAGGAGTGCAACGTCTAACAAGCAGAACGTTCCTCTCCAAAGAAATACAATAAGATATCCAACAATAACTATCCCAAAAATTGCATCGCAGAAGCAAACTTTCAAATTATTTCGAGCCTGCAATTTAAGCCGATCAGAAATCGAACATTAATGGGATAAGTAATCACTTCCCGACACAACCAGTTACATTTATCTGAGTTTTATTCACATTACTCTGCTATTTCTTTCCAAGTACAAAGTTTGTCGGGTAAGCGACTGTTTACATTACAGTCAATTAATAAAAAACAAACAAATTCTAGACAAAAAGCCCTGATCCTGGTTGGCATACTTAAATATTTTGATGGACGAGTTTGTGCATTGTGATATTGTTTCCTATATTAGTGAAATTATTTCTCTTGTGTTGATATTGCCATTGTATCGTAATATTGCTATTGTAACGTGTATTATATTGTGGCATTGTTTTTCATGTTTGTGATACTATGCAGTTTGTACTAATTTTTTGTGCTGCATTGTTTGTACTAATATTGATGATGTTGATATTGCTTAATTGTATAGCTAGTGAAATTTTGTAGTTTATGAAATTTAAGAAAAATAAATAAAAAATACATTCTCAGATTTCCTTCTCTCCTTCTCTCTATACCCCAACTTGTTTGTAGAAAAATCATTCTGTTTTAAATTATTAATAATTACTTATGTCTGAGAGATTTATATACAAAATTTCCTTGATTTTGCACATATATTAAAAAGAGAAGGTTGATTCTAAATGTCGCATGAGTCTACTAAACTTATGACGAGAAATTAAAGGATGGATGAGCAGTGGCGCCGACTTGAAAAAAGAAAAAAAAATGTTGGGAGGGCTCATACTGTGGGTCTTGTCAGAACTTTTTTATATTTTAGAAGAAAAACAGTGAGTTTTACAGGTTTTTTAAAGCATTTTAGAGTCATATGATCAACATTAGAACCCCAAAACTCGACTCTTGGTAACTCAAGATTCCGAAAAACTCGAAAAGCCTGACTAATAGGGTTGATTAAATGAAAAAATATCTTAATTGTTTTAATACAGTTGATAAAGCTAATACAGCATGCCTAATACCGTCAGTTTTTGTAAAAACACTGTCGTTAAGAATTTCCCGAAATATTGGCATGCTAACTCGTCTTTGTCACTTTTTTCCTAAAGCTATTCTAAAATCTATTTATTATTCTTTCGTCCACCCATATTTCCTCTATTGCATTTCGGTTTGGGCATCTACCTTTCCGTCTGTTTTCAAATCTCTTCAAATACTTCAGAATAAAGCAATGAGGATTCTTTTTAATGTTGATTGCAGAACTTCAGTTAGACACCTATATGGGACTTCAGGAATTTTCTCTTTGGACCAACTTCATTTAATTTCTATCTCTAGTATTTGTCATGATTATCAATATAGTAATTTACCTGTAAATTTCTCCGGCATTTTCTCAACTAATTCTCAATTTCATAATTATCCTACTACGCATCGTTCAGACTTTTCGTGCGAAATTCGCCCGACATCGAGAGCGGGATTCAGCATCCGTCACATTGGCCCAAAAATCTGGAACTCAATTCCTGCATCAGTTCGAGAATGTAGCAACAAACGACATTTTCTAAGACTGGTGAAGAAATATCTTATGACATGCTAGGCATTTTTTTCATTAGGATTTTCTTTTTCGTTGTTGTAAAATTTAGTTAGAAAATGGCTGTGTATTTTCGTTGGCAATATTTTCAGCGCTAAAGTATGCCACCAGGCATGTGCGCTGTTTTGTGACATTTATTTATGTACGTGTTATAAATAAAAATATTCTACTCTACTCTACTCTAGTCAACAAGTAGATAAATATCCAGGTTTAATTGAGTCTTATAAAATCAAAATATTTAAGTATTTGAAAATAACTAATATAGCACTATAGTAAATATAATACTAAACTAACACTAATATTTAAAACTGAAAAGCTAACATTCCGTATGTATTTAATTGTCTATACTATAAAGTTTTAAAATTGCTATAAATACCATTATTAGGCTTAGACTACCTTTAGAAAGGGAGAAATGTCGACCGTCTGACAGGATTACTGAATATGAAGCAGTTGATGACTTGTCGGACATCCAATTCACCGAAAACACCTCGTTGGGTATGACAAACAGCCAAGTTATTCAATTCCTTTGGTCCCATTGTTGATTGAAGATATGACTTCAGACGTCTAAGGGTACTAAGTGGGTTCTACTGTGCTGTTGCTCTGACGATTGGAACTGCACAGAGAAGCTGAATACGCTTCATTACTTCACATAATATTCCTCCCACTACATGCTCTTGTGCAATGCACTTTCTTAGTTCATATACATTTCTAAAGATCAGTTGTGCTTTATTAGCGATATTGGCCAACAAAGTCAAGTGTAAGCGTAGTCTTTCAATGTCTAGGTCATTCTTGAAAAACTAAGTTGATTTTTCAAAATTTGTTTCACCTTTGCTTAGTCATTGTTAAAATCATTGTTCAACATTCAGTAATCTCCATCCCCACCCGAATCAACACTCCTTGGTAACTTAAACTTGACATCCAATGCCATTCCCAAGCCATTCCCGATTTGGACAATACATTCGAAGAAGCCAAGAACACAGGTATATCCTCCCCCCAAACGCACCCCCCAACAAACTTGTCAGAACAAGTTAGAACCCCGAACACAGTTATCAGAAGACATAACAAGTTGGAACCAGTTTACTAAAACCAAATGGGGTACCAGCAGTCTTTTCTTTCCTTTTTCACGGGTCTGTTTAACAACATAAAGTAATTGTTGTTCGTGTGGAACATAGACATGTCTATGTTTCGTATGTCCTGAAAACATAGAATTATGTTCTAAAACATAGACATTTCTATGTATGTTTCAGATGATGCCCCATTTTTGCAACTTGGCAGAAAATAGCGTCTTTAGATTAAACTTGATACTAAGTTTTCCATATATTATGTCTCATAGGAAATTTTATAACAAACATGTTTTGGTAAATCAGTCACAGAATTATTCATCTCCTTATCTTGTAGCACTTAAAATTTAAAGCCACTTCCCCTCACCCTTTTCATTTCGCTCCCCAACATTACTGGAAAATTTCAATTTCCTCCCCCAAGCCATTCATAAGATGTTGCAGATATATTATTTCTATGAGTTGAAAGTTTCATTTCGATCCCCCGAGCTTTTCCCGATGATTTATCAGATAAAGTATTTTGATAGTCTGGCTGCAAACATTGTGTTTTGATTTCGTTATACAATTCCTTCTGAGACAGAATTCAACACTTGTTTGCCTCTTCCCAATACCTAAGCCCTCCTTCAGGGTTTCAACTTGGTACCCAAAGTTGTTCGCTAGATATTGCAGGCAAACTGTTAGGAAAACCTGAGAAAGCTTAGTGTCTTTTGAGGTACTTAGAAATTTAACGTGCAGAGATTATAAGTCTTATAGGAGCTTATAGTGCAAAGATGATTTGATGGATAAGTGACAAAAGTTCTTTACCCATTCTCCCTCCACCACCACACAAAAATTTAAATTTCCCTTGCCCCTTTCTTTTCTCAAAGGTAACTTTCAAGTTTAACGTCAAACCCCAATCCGTACTCAATATATTGTAAACACACCATTTCGATTACCTGGATATACATATTGTCTTCCGATTTACATTCACCCTCTCCCTACATAAAATTTGAGATCTATTTATCTCGGCTCTAATACTTCTCGAAAATTTCAGCTGAATCCCGAAAGCCATTCCTGAAATGGTGCAGATAATTTGAAAGCTCTGCCGTGCACAGGGTCTTTTAATTTAGTCAGGTATGTGTTTCACCTCCAGAGTAAACCCTAGAGACAACCTGGAATTTATGGTCTATCGAATAACCCGTAAGAACTCCTAGTAGATCATGAAACCAAGACCAAACATTGTCATCTTTTCTTTTGTAAACTATAAGTGAGAATGGTAATTTAGAGATGTTGAGGCCATCTCCCTGAGGCTTTGGTGGTAATGCCAACAATGGAGGCATAATTATTAGATCTTCCGACAATTTTAAACCAAAACACTATCTCAAAAATTTTATCTAATATCAGAGGAGGGGGGAGGGACGAGGAGGGTATGAGCTGCAGAAAAGACCAGAGAAAGGAGGCTGGCTTCTCTAGAGTAAAAAACACTATGTTAAAAGACATTGTAACTTGAGATCTAATTGAACATCCCTCTCTATATTTCCTTAAAAGTTTCAAACTAATACCCTTGGCCGTTTTTAAGATATCGCACGCCTGCTCTATTACAGCCTCGAGTCACACAGTTTCACTTGATTTACTTCAACATCCCTTTCAATTTTCCCTGGAAATCTTAGCTTAACACTTAGCCGTTCTGATATATTGCAGATACACTATTTTTACAAGCTGGACACATGTCGCGTCATTGGATTTTCTTCAACCTACCCTCAACATTCGCTGAAGTTTCAACTTAATACTGTTAGCTATTTCTGAAATATAGCACCTGCCCTATTTTGACAATCTTGATGCATATAATGTCTTATAATTAAGTTTAACGCCCCAGCAAGGTTCCATAAAAGATTCAACTTAATACTCTTACCTGTTGTTGAGATATTGCAGATAGCTCTTCCTCTAAACCTGGATTCACATAGTTTCTATAGATTTAGTTCGACATTCCATGAAAGTTTCAGCTTATAGCCCTTATCCATTCCCATGATATTGTAGATACGCCTATTTGACGACCTGGATGCAAACAGTGTCTTTTGATTTATTTCAACACCCCCACAACATTCCATGGAAGTTCTTACTTAATAGACTTATCTGTTCTTGTAATATTTAAGATACACTATTTAGACAACCATGCCATTTTGATACGTCATTTTGACAAAACTCTGTGTGGACACATGAAGTGTCTTTTGATATTATTAATCATCTCACTCACCATTTTTTGAAAATTTCAACTTAATGCCCATAGCCGTTCCTGAGACATTGCAGACGCTATGTATGTTTGTCTTTTAGACTGATCATTACTTGATGTATAAACCTATATTACCAAGTGTATCAAAATAAAAGCTTTTTCTGCCTCCTTGACCAATCTTAAGTGTATTCATACCGAAAAAGCACGATTCTGTCTTTTGTTTATTTCAAAATTATGAAGTTTCTAGAACGGTAACATATTTTATTCAGTATTGCCACGTTAAATCTTAAAAATAAGTGGCTAAAAATAATGAGCTAAATTTAACGTTTTTTTAGTTGGGGAAAATTCCAACAACAACAACCTGTTGATTCTCAATAACCAAAGGAAAGCTGCATCTTTTTAAGCTATTTGGTGCTCTAGGTTTCAAAAATTAAAATTTGTTGATTTTTCACCGGAGTTTCTTTTATTAATTTGATGCTTTGCATATTAAAAATTGAATTCCTGATTTTTTTTTTTTTTAATTTATTAAGATATTTTTGGATATGCCAGCATCCATTTAACCAACTCAAACAATCAAGTTTTATTTTTACTATCCTTAGAACTTTAAATGGGCATTTTTAATTTTGTCTGAAATCCTGCATCGGCACTGAACACCTTTTGCATTCTCGTTGAAATTTGAATTATTTGCCTCAATTATAGCTAAATACAGAACATTATCTTACATGAATGTCGAACATGGTGTGGAACACAAATATTCCTTCTTTGAAATCTCTTGCTACGTATAAAGGAGAAAAGACACTATTTCGAAGACATTTTAACGAAGTCAATCCAACGAGTCCAAATGCAATGCAACCAAAAGCAGAGCTATATGAAAATCCCAACCAGTAATCCAACAGTATCCACAAACTTCTCCAATGACAAACTGATGCTGGAAAGAAACTCTTGTTATTGAATAAAACTTTGAATAAATATAGCAACAGAATAAATATAGCAACTGTTGCTACTGAATAAATAAACAAAATTTATTTATTCAATAAAAAGCGTATTTACCGAATAAATAAACAATATTTGAATAAATATTGAATGAATATAAATGTTGAATAAATATAGAGAACGTATATAAATTATAGAGGTCAATCTATTTATTTATAAAGTTTTGTATCACAAGATCATTAGAGATTTAGTCACATACCATCTACTCATTATACACAGTCAGTTATTATAATTTGTGGTTTGGGGGTAAGAATGAAATTATTTTGTTCTTCAAACGCATTTAATTCATCGTTTGTTACTAAGCATAAATTTAGAAAAAAAAACATAATAAAACATCCAACTTTATTCTTAGTTCA
Organism: Artemia sinica; assembly: GCA_027921565.1. Lineage (NCBI taxonomy): Eukaryota > Metazoa > Arthropoda > Branchiopoda > Anostraca > Artemiidae > Artemia > Artemia sinica. The sequence goes on from CM051263.1 coordinate 53,401,686, forward strand.
TTGATACACATTTGAGCAAATCATTTGAAAGATAAAGTCTCAGTAATATTTTAATTAATTTTCAGATTGCAGTAAAGATAGTCGAAAAACCTGGCTGGTAATAAACTCTGTCCTTGGGCCTTCTTTTCAGTCTCCTTCAGTCCCTTCATGTCTGGTTCTCGATGGTAAACATATAAAGGGGGATCTGAATTTTCAAGAAGCATATACTTCATATTTTTCAAATATTGGTAAAAGGACAGCTTCTGCTGCTTCTTCTTCTCGGTTACAATCCAATTTTAGGTCTTATCTTGGGCCACCTTATATTAGGTTAATGTTTTTGAATCCAGCGGCTGATATAGAAATTACTTGATTTGATATTGAATTGAAGAATTCATCGTCATCTGCCCTGATAAAATTTAGACCCCGGCGCCGCGCCGGCGGATCGACCGAACGCCGCCGACGAGAGGCCCGGTCGAACGCCGCCGAAGTGTCATAACGCCGCCGGCGCGCCAAAGGCGCGCCGCCACCGACAGAGGCGCCGGCGTTCGGTCGACTTTAAATTAATTTTGGGGCAATTCTATATTGCGTCAACCGCAAAGTCGGAGCTTTTCCTTCTCGTGTGGTTTAATATTTCGATTTTCCTGATTAGAAATCAAGCAGGGCTTGCACTATCCCCGAATTTTCGGGTATTTCCTCGAAAATCTTTTTTCACCCCGAAAAAAAATTTGGCTCCCCGAATCCCCGAAAATCACGCAATCAAGGGTGCCACCCCTAGCGATTTATCACCAGTAACTTTCCCTGCCAAATATTACTTTGCATACCATAATTCTTCACTACTCTCTTGTTCATTAATTTTCGTCTCTTTTGTTACTTAGCATAAAAACCAGATAGCTGAAATATGCAATCGCAAATATTGCAATATACACAGTTCTTCACATGTTGATAAAAAAAACAGTATCGTCTTTATGAAATGAGTTTAAATCATTTCGAATGCAGATTCCCAATCGCTATTTCTATCTTGCATTTCAACGAAAGAAAACCAAAATGAACTTTGAAAAATCAAGAGAATGTAACTGTGACAAGGTAAACCATGACAAAACACTACTGAAATATTCCAACTCTTGCATTTCAACGAAAGAAATCCAAAATGAACTTTGAAAAATTAAGAGAATGTAACTGTGACTAGGAAAACCATGACAAAACACTACTGAAATATTTCAAGTCTTGCATTTCAACGAGAGAAATTCCAAAATGAACTTTGAAGAATAAAGAGAATGTAACTGTGACAAGGTAAACCACAACAAAACACTACTGAAATATTCCAACTCTTGCATTTCAACGAAAGAAAACCAAAATGAACTTTGAAAAATCAAGAGAATGTAACTGTGACAAGGTAAACCACGACAAAACATTACTGAAATATTCAAACTCTTGCATTTCAACGAAAGAAATCCAAATGAGCTTTGAAAAATCAAGAAGATGTAATTGTGTCAAGGTAAAGCACAACAAAACACATTTCAACGAAAGAAATCCAAAATGAACTTTGAAAAATCAAGAGAATGTAACTGTGACAAGGTAAACCACGACAAAACACTACTGAAATATTCCAACTCTTGCATTTCAATGAAAGAAATCCAAAATGAACTTTCAAAAATCAAGAGAATGTAACTGTGACAAGGTAAAGCACGAAAAAACACCACTGAAATATTCAAACTCTTGCATTTCAATGAAAGAAATCCAAAATGAACATTGAAAAATCAAGAGAATGTAACTGTGATAATGTAAACCACGACAAAACACTACTGAAATATTCCAACTCTTGTATTTCAATGAAAGAAATCCAAAATGAATTTTGAAAAATCAAGAGAATGTAACTGTGACAAGGTAAACCATGACAAAACACTACTGAAATATTCCAACTCTTGCATTTCAATGAAAGAAATTCAAAATGAACTTTGAAAAATTAAGAGAATGTAACTGTGACAAGGTAAACCACAACATAACACTACTGAAATATTCCAACTCTTGTATTTTAATGAAAGAAATCCAAAATGAACTTTGAAAAATCAAGAGAATGTAACTGTGATAAGGTAAACCACAACAAAACACTACTGAAATAATCCAACTCTTGCATTTCAACGAAAGGAAATAAAATGAGCTTTAAAAAATTAAGAGAATGTAACTGTGACAATGTAAACCACGACAAAACACTACTGAAATAATCCAACTTTTGCATTTCAATGAAAGAAATTCAAAATGAACTTTGAAAAATCAAGGGAATGTAACTGTGACAAGGTAAACCACGACAAAACACTACTGAAATATTCCAACTCTTGCATTTCAATGAAAGAAATTAAAAATGAACTTTGAAAAATCAAGAGAATGTAACTTTGACAAGGTAAATCACGACAAAACACTACTGAAATATTCCAACTCTTGCACTTCAATGAAAGAAATGCAAAATGAACTTTGAAAAATCAAGAGAATGTAACTGTGACAAGGTAAACCACGACAAAACACTACTGAAATATTCCAACTCTTGCATTTTAATAAAAGAAATTCAAAATGAACCACCACAACAAAACACTACTCAACCACAACAAAACACTACTCAAATAATCCAACTCTTGCATTTCAACGAAAGAAAATCAAAGTGAACTTTGAAAAATAAAGAGAATGTAACTGTGACAATGTAAACCACGACAAAACACTACTGAAATAATCCAACTCTTGCATTTCAATGAAAGATTTTCAAAATGAACTTTGAAACATCAAGAGAATGTAACTGTGACAAGGTAAACCACGACAAAACACTACTGAAATATTCCAACTCTTGCATTTTAATAAAAGAAATTCAAAATGAACTTTGAAAAATCAAGAGAATGTAACTGTGACAAGGTAAACCGCAACAAAACACTACTGAAATATTCCAACTCTTACATGTCAACGAGAGAAATTCAAAATGAACCTTGAAAAATCAAGAAAATGTAACTGTGACAAGGTAAACCAAGACAAAACACTACTGAAATATTCCAACTCATGCATTTCAATGAAAGAAATCCAAAATGAACTTTGAAAAATTAAGAGAATGTAACTGTGACAAAGTAAACCATAACAAAACACTACTGAAGTATTCCAACTCTTGCATTTCATTGAAAGAAATCCAAAATGAACTTTGAAAAATCAAGAGAATGTAACTGTGACAAGGTAAACCACGACAAAACGCTACTGAAATATTCCAACTCTTGCATTTCAACGAAAGAAATTCCAAAATGAACTTTGAAAAATTAAGAGAATGTAACTGTGACAAGGTAAACCATGACAAAACACTACTGAAATATTCCAACTCTTGCATTTCAACGAATGAAATTCAAAACGAACTTTGAAAAATCAAGAGAATATATCTGTGACAGGGTAAACCATGAAAAAGCACTACAGAAATATTCCAACTCTTGCATTTCAACGAAAGAAATTCAAAATGAACTTTGAAAAATTAAGAGAATGTAACTGTGACAAGGGTATTCACGACAAAACACTACTGAAATTATCCAACTCTTGCATTTCAATGAAAGAAAATCAAAATGAACTTTGAAAAATTAAGAGAATGTAACTGTGACAAGGTAAACCACAACAAAACACTACTGAAATATTCCAACTCTTGCATTTCAGCGAAAGAAATTCAAAATGAACTTTGAAAAATCAAGAGAATCTAACTGTGACAAGGTAAACCATGACAAAACACTACTGAAATATTCCAACTCTTGCATCTCAATGAAAGAAATCCAAAATGAACTTTGAAAAATCAAGAGAATGTAACTGTGACAAGGTAAACCACGACAAAACACTACTGAAATATACCGAATCTTGCATTTTAATGAAAGAAATCCAAAATGAACTTTGAAAAATCAAGAGAATGTAGCTGTGACAAGGTAAATCACGACCAAACACTACTGAAATATTCCAACTCTTGCATTTCAATGAAAGAAATCCAAAATGAACTTTGAAAAATTAAGAGAATGTAACTCTGACAAAGTAAACCATAACAAAACACTACTGAAGTATTCCACTCTTGCATTTCAATGAAAGAAATCCAAAATGAACTTTGAAAAATCAAGAGAATGTAACTGTGACAAGGTAAACCATGACAAAACACTACTGAAATATTCCAACTCTTGCATTTCAACGAAAGAAATTCAAAATGAACTTTGAAAAATCAAGGAAATGTAACTGTGACAAGATAAACCACAACAAAACACTACTGAAATATTCCAACTCTTGCATTTCAATGAAAAAAATTCAAAATGAACTTTGAAAAATTAAGAGAATGTAACTGTGACAAGGTAAACCATGACAAAACACTACTGAAATATTCCAACTCTTGCATTTCAACGAAAGAAATTCAAAATGAACTTTGAAAAATCAAGGAAATGTAACTGTGACAAGGTAAACCACAACAAAACACTACTGAAATATTCCAACTCTTGCATTCAATGAAAGAAATTCAAAATGAACTTTGAAAATTAAGAGAATGTAACTTTGACAAGGTAAACCACGACAAAACACTACTGAAATATTCCAACTCTTGCACTTCAATGAAAGAAATCCAAAATGAACTTTGAAAAATTAAGAGAATGTAACTGTGACATGGTAAACCATGACAAAACACTACTGAAATATTCCAACTCTTGCATTTCAATGAAAGAAATCCAAAATGAACTTTGAAAAATCAAGAGAATGTAACTGTGACTAGATAAACCATGACAAAACACTACTGAAATATTCCAACTCTTTAATTTCAACGAAAGAAATTCCAAAATGAACTTTGAAAAATTAACAAAATGTTACTGTGACATGGTAAACCACAACAAAACACTACTCAAATAATCCAACTCTTGCATTTCAACGAAAGAAAATCAAAGTGAACTTTGAAAAATAAAGAGAATGTAACTGTGACAATGTAAACCACGACAAAACACTACTGAAATATACCGAATCTTGCGTTTCAACGAAAGAAATTCCAAAATGAACTTTGAAAAATCAAGAGAATGTAGCTGTGACAAGGTAAACCACGACAAAACACTACTGAAATATTCCAACTCATGCATTTCAATGAAAGAAATCCAAAATGAACGTTAAAAAATTAAGAGAATTTAACTGTGACAAAGTAAACCATAACAAAACACTACTGAAGTATTCCAACTCTTGCATTTCAATGCAAGAAATCCAAAATGAACTTTGAAAAATCAAGAGAATACAACTGTGACAAGGTAAACCACGACAAAACACTACTGAAATATTCCAACTCTTGCATTTCAACGAAAGAAATTCCAAAATGAACTTTGAAAAATTAAGAGAATGTAACTGTGACAAGGTAAACCATGACAAAACACTACTGAAATATACCGAATCTTGCATTTCAACGAAAGAAATTCAAAATGAACTTTGAAAAATTAAGAGAATGTAACTGTGACAAGGTAAACCACGACAAAACACTACTGAAATAATCCAACTCTTGCATTTCAATGAAAGAAATTCCAAAATGAACTTTGAAAAATTAAGAGAATGTAACTGCGACAAGGTAAACCACAACAAAACACTACTGAAATATTCCAACTCTTGCATTTCAATGAAAGAAATCCATTCTCTTGATTTTTCAAAGTTCATTTTGGACTTCTTTCATTGAAATGCAAGAGCTGGAATATTTCAGTAGTGTTTTTTTCGTGGTTTACCTTGTCACAGATACATTCTCTTGATTTTTCAAAGTTCATTTTGGATTTCTTTCGTTGAAATGCAAGAGTTGGAATATTTCAGTAGTGTTTTGTCGTGGTTTACTTTGTCACAGTTACATTGTCTTGATTTTTCAAATTTCATTTTGGATTTCTTTCGTTGAAATGCAACAGTTTGAATATTTCAGTAGTGTTTTGTCGTGGTTTACCTTGTCACAGTTACATTCTCTTGGTTTTTCAAAGTTCATTTTGGTTTTCTTTCGTTGAAATGCAAGAGTTGGAATATTTCAGTAGTGTTTTGTTGTGCTTTACCTTGACACAGTTACATTTTCTTGATTTTTCAAAGTTCATTTGGATTTCTTTCGTTGAAATGCAACAGTTTGAATATTTCAGTAGTGTTTTGTCGTGGTTTACCTTGTCACAGTTACATTCTCTTGGTTTTTCAAAGTTCATTTTGGTTTTCTTTCGTTGAAATGCACGAGTTGGAATATTTCAGTACTGTTTTGTTGTGGTTTACCTTGTCACAGTTACATTCTCTTAATTTTTCAAAGTTCATTTTGGAATTTCTCTCGTTGAAATGCAAGAGTTGAAATATTTCAGTAGTGTTTTGTCATGGTTTACCTAGTCACAGTTACATTCTCTTAATTTTTCAAAGTTCATTTTGGATTTCTTTCGTTGAAATGCAAGAGTTGGAATATTTCAGTAGTGTTTTGTCATGGTTTACCTTGTCACAGTTACATTTTCTTGATTTTTCAAAGTTCATTTTGGATTTCTTTCGCTGAAATGCAAAGGTTGGAATATTTCAGTAGTGTTTTGTTGTGGTTTACCTTGTCACAGTTACATTCTCTTGATTTTTCAAAGTTATTTTGGATTTCTTTCATTGAATGCAAGAGTTGGAATATTTCAGTAGTGTTTTGTTGTGGTTTACCTTGTCACAGTTATATTCTCTTAATTTTTCAAAGTTTATTTTGAATTTCTTTCGTTGAAATACAAGAGTTGGAATATTTCAGTAGTGTTTTTTCGTGGTTTACTTTGTCACAGTTACATTCCCTTGATTTTTCAAAGTTCATTTTGATTTTCAAAGTTCATTTAGGGTTTCTTTGTTGAAATGCAAGAGTTGGAATATTTCAGTAGTGTTTTGTTGTGGTTTACCTTGTCACAGTTACATTTTCTTGATTTTTCAAAGTTTATTTTGATTTCTTTCGTTGAAATGCAAGAGTTGGAATATTTCAGTAGTGTTTCTCTTGATTTTCAAAGTTCATTTTGAATTTCTTTCGTTGAAATGCAAGAGTTGGAATATTTCAGTAGTGTTTTGTCATGGTTTACCTTGTCACAGTTACATTCTCTTGATTTTTCAAAGTTCATTTTGGATTTCTTTCATTGAAATGCAAGAGTTGGAATATTTCAGTAGTGTTTTGTTGTGGTTTACCTTGTCACAGTTACATTCTCTTAATTTTTCAAAGTTTATTTTGAATTTCTTTCGTTGAAATACAAGAGTTGGAATATTTCAGTAGTGTTTTGTCATGGTTTACCTTGTCACAGATACATTTTCTTGATTTTTCAAAGTTCATTTTGAATTTCATTCTTTGAAATGCAAGAGTTGGAATATTTCAGTAGTGTTTTTTTCGTGGTTTACCTTGTCACAGTTACATTCTCTTGATTTTTCAAAGTTCATTTTGGATTTTTTTTCGTTGAAATGCAAGAGTTGGAATATTTCAGTAGTGTTTTGTCGTGGTTTGCCTTGTCACAGTTACATTCTCTTGATTTTCAAAGTTCATTTGGATTTCTTTCGTTGAAATGCAAGAGTTGGAATATTTCAGTAGTGTTTTGTTGTGGTTTACCTTGTCACAGTTACATTCTCTTTATTTTTCAAAGTTCATTTTGGATTTCTTTCGTTGAAATGTGTTTTGTTGTGCTTTACCTTGACACAGTTACATTTTCTTGATTTTTCAAAGTTCATTTGGATTTCTTTCGTTGAAATGCAAGAGTTGGAATATTTCAGTAGTGTTTTTTCGTGGTTTACCTTGTCACAGTTACATTCCCTTGATTTTTCAAAGTTCATTTTGATTTTCAAAGTTCATTTAGGGTTTCTTTTGTTGAAATGCAAGAGTTGGAATATTTAAGTAGTGTTTTGTTGTGGTTTACCTTGTCACAGTTACATTTTCTTGATTTTTCAAAGTTTATTTTGGATTTCTTTCGTTGAAATGCAAGAGTTGGAATATTTCAGTAGTGTTTCTCTTGATTTTTCAAAGTTCATTTTGAATTTCTTTCGTTGAAATGCAAGAGTTGGAATATTTCAGTAGTGTTTTGTCATGGTTTACCTTGTCACAGTTACATTCTCTTGATTTTTCAAAGTTCATTTTGAATTTCTTTCATTGAAATGCAAGAGTTGGAATATTTCAGTAGTGTTTTGTTGTGGTTTACCTTGTCACAGTTACATTCTCTTAATTTTTCAAAGTTTATTTTGAATTTCTTTCGTTGAAATACAAGAGTTGGAATATTTCAGTAGTGTTTTGTCATGGTTTACCTTGTCACAGATACATTTTCTTGATTTTTCAAAGTTCATTTGAATTTCATTCTTTGAAATGCAAGAGTTGGAATATTTCAGTAGTGTTTTTTCGTGGTTTACCTTGTCACAGTTACATTCTCTTGATTTTTCAAAGTTCATTTTGGATTTTTTTTCGTTGAAATGCAAGAGTTGGAATATTTCAGTAGTGTTTTGTCGTGGTTTGCCTTGTCACAGTTACATTCTCTTGATTTTTCAAAGTTCATTTTGGATTTCTTTCGTGAAATGCAAGAGTTGGAATATTTCAGTAGTGTTTTGTTGTGGTTTACCTTGTCACAGTTACATTCTCTTTATTTTTCAAAGTTCATTGTGGATTTCTTTCGTTGAAATGTGTTTTGTTGTGCTTTACCTTGACACAGTTACATTTTCTTGATTTTTCAAAGTTCATTTGGATTTCTTTCGTTGAAATGCAAGAGTTGGAATATTTCAGCAGTGTTTTGTTGTGGTTTACCTTGTCACAGTTACATTCTCTTGATTTTTTAAAGTTCATTTTGGAATTTCTTTCGTTGAAATGCAAGAGTTAGAATATTTCAGTAGTGTTTTGTCGTAGTTTACCTTGTCACACTTACATTCTCTTGATTTTTCAAAGTTCATTTTGGATTTCTTTCGTTGAAATGCAAGAGTTGCAATATTCCAGTAGTGTGTTGTCATGGTTTACCTCGTCACAGTTAAATTTTCTTGATTTTTCAAAGTTCATTTTGGATTTCTTTCGTTGAAATGCAAGAGTTGGAATATTTCAGTAGTGTTTTGTTGTGGTTTACCTTGTCACAGTTACATTTTCTTGATTTTTCAAAGTTCATTTTGGATTTCTTTCGTTGAAATGCAAGAGTTGGAATATTTCAGTAGTGTTTTGTTGTGGTTTACCTTGTCACAGTTACATTCTCTTGATTTTTCAAAGTTCATTTTAGATTTCTTTCTTTGAAATGCAAGAGTTGGAATATTTCAGTAGTGTTTTGTCATGGTTTACCTTGTCACAGTTACATTAAGGTGGGCGAGAGAGGGGGGTTAGTTGCTCTCAAATCACTTTCGAGACTATTAAAAATGGCACTAGCCCTATGAATTTCCAATCGAATGAGCCCTTCTTCAACTTTCTACGCCAAATATTTCAATAAAAACTTATTTGCCCCCAGGGCATAACTTATAAAACTTGCCCTAAACACTGGGGGGGGGAGTGTACTAATCAAACGTATAATTTCTGGAACTTTAAACCGCGTGAAAAAAATGGCTATCTCAAAATTGCGATTGGATATTTTTGGGAAGATGATGTGCGTGGAAGGGGTGCTAGCTCCCTTCCAATACCTTTCAGCTATTAAAAAGTGCACTAGCCATTTAAATTTCCAGTCGATTGAGCCCTTTTTGAAGTTTCTATAGCATCGCTTTGTATAAAAACCTTATATACCCCCAGGACATAACTTACGACCCTTGTTCTGAGGGCTTTGGGGGTGGATGTGTTGTCATCCTTAACTACCTTATTTCCAAAACTTTCAATTGCGTTGAAAAAAATGGGTATCAAAAAATTTTGATTGGATGTGTTTGGGGAAAAGGTGGGCGAGAGAGGGGGGTTAGTTGCCCTCAAATCACTTTCGAGACTATTAAAAAGAGCACTAGCCCTATGAACTTCCAATCGAATGAGCCCTTCTTCAAGTTTCTACCCCAAATATTTCAATAAAAACTTATATGCCCCCACGGTATAACTTATAACCCTTGCCCTGAAGACTTGGGGGGGGGGAGTGTTCCAACCAAATGTATAATCTCCTGAACTTTAAACTGCGTGGAAAAAAATGGCTATCTCAAAATTTCGATTGGATGTTTTGGGGAAATCGTGGGCGTGGTAGGGGTGTTAGTTCCCTTCCAATATCTTTCGACTATTAAAAAGGGCACTAGTCATTTCAATTTCCAATCGAAGGAGCCCTTTTGAAGTTTCTACGACAACACGTTCTATAAAAACCTTATTTGTCCCCAGGGCATAACTTACAACCCTTGCCCTGAGGGCTGTATATGGTTGTTATGCTCAAAGACCTAATTTCCAGACCTTTTAACTACGTTGAACAAAATGGCTATCTCAAATTTTGACTGGATGTGTTTGGGGAAAAGGTGGGCGTGAGATGTGGGTTAGTTTTCCTCCAATCACTTTCGACTATTAAAAAGGGCACTAGCCCTTTGAATTTCAAATCAAATGAGGCTTTATTGTAGCTTCTACGACAACGCCTTCTATAAAAACCTTATATGCCCCCAGGGCATATAAGGTTATATGCCACAGCTTATATGCCACTGCTTACAACCCTTGCCACGAGGGGTCTGGGGGTGTGTCCTCCTCAAAACATAATTTCTATCTGGAAATCAACTACGCTGAAAAAAATGGCTATCTCAAAATTTTATTTGGATGTGTTTCGGGAAATGGTGGGTTTGGAAGGGGTGTTAGTTGCCTTCCAATCACTTTTGACTATTAAAATGGGCACAAGCCACTCCGATTTCCAATCGAATGAGCCCTTTTTGAAGTTTCTACGACAACTTCTTCGAAACGAAGTGCCCTGGCCTAAAGGAAAAAATAATAAATAATACATTGTGCCAACATCGTTCTTATATGCCCCCTGGGCATAACTTACAACCCTTTCCCTGAGGGTTGTGGGGGTGTGACCTCCTCAAAAACATATTGTCTATCTAGAAATCCACTACACTGAACAAAATGGCTATCACAAAATTTTATTTGGATGTGTTTCGGGAAATGGTGGGTTTGGAAGGGGTGTTAGTTGCCTTCCAATCACTTTTGACTATTAAAAAGGGCACAAGCCACTCCAATTTCCAACTGACTGAGCCCTTTTCGAAGTTTCTACGACAACTTCTTCGATACGAAGTGCCCTGGTCTAAAGGAAAAAAATAATAAATAATATATTGTGCCAACGTCGTTCTTATATGCCCCCAGGGCATAACTTAAAACCTTTGTCCTGAGGGTTGTGGGGGAGTGACCTCCTCAAAAACAAATATTTTTTATCTGGATATCAACTACGCTGGACAAAATTGCTATCTCAAAATTTTGACTGGATGTGTTTCGGGGAATGATGGGCGTGGGGGGAGTGTAGCTGCCCTCCAATCACTTTCGACTATTAAAAAGGGCACTAGCCACTCCAGTTTCCAAGCAAATGAGCCCTTTTCAATGTTTCCACGACAACTCCTTCTATACGAAGTGCCATGGTCTAAGACCAAAAAATAAACAATACATTGTGCCCACATCGTTCTTTACTTAGGCAGCGCTATTGCGCTGCCTACGATAAAAAAAAGGATTGTAAACAAACATGAGACATTAACATGTCTGTGTTAAGTATATTTTTTCTAGTCTAGCACTTTTTGACGATCTTTGTTAAGTCTTCCAGGTTAACTCGTGCGTAACTCCCAAAGATTGAAACCAACTCCCCTTAGCCCCTACAGGGATTTGCCAGTTTTACCTTGAAATACCTTTTCCATTGACTTTCAACCTAATAATTGATTTTTTTTTCTTTCTTTTTTTTTCTTTTTTTTGCATAATCCATTATATTGAAATTTTGCTAACATGGTCTCGTTTGCCTATTTTCAAGAAGGTCTGACTTTTTTTTCTTTTAGTATTTAAAAATTTACTAATTTCCTTTTATTATAGTTTTATGAGCAGTACAGATTGATCAACTTATTTTAAGAAAATAAGATCTAAGTTGATAGTTTCAGCGGGTAGTGTTTTCTTTTGTCTATCTTGTCTTCCTTTTTGTGTTCTTGATCTTTTCATCCATCATTTTCAATGACTTTGCCTTTGCGTTTTTGTTTCCTTTTATATTTGTGCTTGTGTCCTTTTCTATTTGTTTTCGTTAGTTTGTGGTTTTCTTTTGTTATACGTGTATTCTGCTCTTTAGGAAAGAAATATGCCATTGGTCTCTTAGATTTTTTTTTCCAAATATAGTTCTATGTTTAAGTTACATTAATGTTAAGGTTTCTTTTTCTTTGTCGCGTGTTCAATATACCATAGCAAGCAACACATGACCATCTATGGAGTAGATATAACGTTACATATCTTCTCAGCATGTTGCTCCGTGATTTTGAGTGATTGTACTCGCCGTATATTACACTGTGTCTTGGGAAGTTTGCCGACTACAGTAATAGTTCACCGTAACTTTCCTTCTCGTCTGTATTATCAGATGATTAATTAGTAAAAACTTTTTCCACAAAATAAGTTTTTCAAGGAAAAGTAAAGAACTCCATTAAACAAAAAATGAGCAAAAATAAAATCAAATAATCTACCAAGCGTGAAACTACCAAAAATCAGCATCAATAAATAAATGAAACCCAAAACGAACAGAAATTATAATAAATAACCGAGTGAAACTCAAAACGAGCAGAAATTAGCATAAGATGGGCTCAAAACCCCTATGCCTTCCCAAGGCCAGAACAAAATTTGCACTTTACTGAAAAAAATATAAATGTTTTTACTTTTATAAGTTTAATAAATCAAATAATATTAATATTTGGATTACTAAATATCAGTATATGTATATTAAACTGACAATGCACATTCATTAGTAATTTTTTCAGTAAAGTGCACATTTTGTTCTGGCCTTGGAAAGGCATATGGGTTTTGAGCCCAACTTATGTTAAGTTCTGCTCGTTTTGAGTTTCACTCGGTGTTTGCTTATATGCCCCCAGGGCATAACTTACAACCCTTGCCCTGAAGGCTGTGGGGGAGTGTCCTCATCAAAAAAATAATTTTTATCTGGAAATCAACAACGCTGAACAAAATGGCTATCTAAAAACTTTGATTGGATGTGTTTGGGGAAAAGGTGGGCGAGAGAGGGGGGTTAGTTGCCCTCAAATCACTTTCGACTATTAAAAAGGGCACTATACCTTTGAATTTCCAATCGAATGAGAACTTTTTCAAGTTTCTACGACAAAGATTTCAATAAAAACTTATATACTCCCAGGGCATAACTTATAACCCTTGCCCTGAAGACTGCGGGGGGAGTTTCTTGCTCAAAGGTATAATTTCCTGAACTTTAAACAACGTGGAACAAAATGGCTATCTCAAAATTTTGATTGGATGTGTTAGGGGAAATGGTGGGCGTGGAAGAGGTGTTAGTTGCCTTCCAATCGCCTTCGACCATTAACAAGGACACTAGCCATTTCAATTTTAATCGAATGAGCCCTTTTTGAAGTTTCTACGACAACACGTTCTATAAAAACCTTATATGCCCCCAGGGCATTAACTTACAACCCTTGCCCTGAGGGCTGTGAGGGGGTTTTCATCCTCAAAGACGAAATTTACAGAACTTAAAAATACGTTGAATAAAATGGCTATCTCAAAATTTTGATTGGATATGTTTGGGGAAAAGGTGGGCGTGAAAGGGGGGTTAGTTGCCCTCCAATCACTTTCGACTATTAAAAAGGGCACTAGCCCTTTGAATTTACAATCGAATGAGCCTTTTTGAAGTTTCTATGACAACGCGTTTTATAAAAACCTTATATGCCCCCAGGGCATTAACTTACATCTCTTGCCCTGAGGGTGTGGGGGGGGGGGCTGTCATCCTCAAAGAAGAAATTTACAGAACTCAAAAATACGTTGAATAAAATGGCTATCTCAAAATTTTTATTGGATGTGTTTGGGGAAAAGGTGGGCGTCAAAGGGGGGTTAGTTGCCCTCCAATCACTTTCGACTAATAAAAAGGGCACTAGCCCTTTGAATTTCCATCGAATGAGCCTTTTTTGAAGTTTCTACAACAACACCTTCTATAAAAACCTTATATGCCCCCAGGGCATAACTTACAACCCTTTCCCTGACGGCTGTGAGGGAGTGTCCTCCTCAAAAACAAAATTTCTATGCAGAAATCAACCACGCTGAACAAAATGACTATCTCAAAATTTTGATTGGATGTGTTTCGGGAAATGGTGGACTTGGAAGGGGTGTTAGTTGCCTTCCAATCCCTTTCGACAATTAAAAAGGGCACAAGCCACTCCAATTTCCAATTGAATGAGCCCTTTTCGAAGTTTCTACGACAATTTCTTCGATACGAAGTGCCCTGCTCTAAAGGAAGAAAATAATAAATAATACATTGTGCCACCATCGTTCTTATATGCTCTGAGGGCATAACTTAAAACCCTTGCCAAGAGGGTTGTGGGGGAGTGTCCTCCTCAAAAACATATTTTCTAATTGGAAATCAACTACGCTGAACAAAATGGCTATCTCAAAGTTTTGATTGGATGTGTTTTGGGGAATGATAGGCATGATAGGCGTGGGGAGGGGGCTAGTTGCCCTCCAATCACTTTCGACTATTAAAAAGGGCACTAGCCACTCCAATTTCCAATCGAATGAGCCCTTTTTGATGTTTCTACGACAACTCCTTCGATACGAAGTGCCCAGGTATGGAAAAATAGAAATGCCCATGTATGGAACAGCGCTATTACGCTGTCTATGATAAATTCTAGCACAACGTTCCCTCCTCTTACGTCTCTTGAAGTGTCATATTAAAACAAAATAAATAAGTAGTATTTAGTACATGGTTATAGCAACAGTACAGTGATAGTTGATTTATGTTGGAAAAATGTTGCGTTCTATACAAGATTCACGTGCATTTCTTCTGCATTCATAGTTTCAAACGGACAGTCGTAAGCTTATAAGTTTTCTATAAGTAAGAATTGGCAGCCTTTATGCTATTTAAAAGTTTTAATTTAATCTCCTATGCCATTAGAGCCTTTAGATTGACCTCGTTAATTAATTGTGGATTGATTCAAGTCTCATGGAGACTTTCAGTGCAAAACTTTGTGTGGAGCGGCGACAACATATTTTTAGCTTCTTCCCCTTCCTCCAATCAAATTTTGAAGTCCACTTGACCCCAGAAAACCACTAGGAAGCTACCTTACCGGTAGGTCTCACCAGAGAACTACCAGAAAATTTCAACTTCACTCCCTACGCCGTTTCCGAGATATGTTAGATTCACTGTTTAGACAAGTATTGAAGGGACGTTTAGTCTGATTAGAGACAAAATACTACAATAATCCCTGCCCCAAACACAGAATTTGAAGTCCCATTACCTCCTCTCCCAACACTACTTGAGAGTCTCAACTCCATTCCACCATCATTTCTTAAGTTAATGCAAATATCCTACTTCAATAACCTCGATACGTATAGTGTCTTTCGATTTACCTCTGGTTCCTGCTCCAAGTTCATATTTTAGGTTCATTTGGTCTCTAATACCTTCTATGAGTTTCACCTTGCTCCTCCAAGTCATTCCTGAGCTTTTGCAGATACCTAATTTCGATTACCTGGGTACACATAGTGTCTTTCTATTTACATCGCTACTTCACCTAGAATAGATTCTAGTCCCACTTGGGCTTGTAGTATCAAAACTTTTAGGGGATCTTCTTTATCCCTCCTCCTCTCTCTTTTTCCCAAGCGGAAATCGACTCACTTAGCCCCTCCCCCATAACACTCCCTGAAGTTTAAATTTAATCACCTACACGATTCTCGAGATACTGCATATACGTAATTTTGATAACCTGACAACACATGGTCATGGTATCTTTTGATTTTCTTTGGTACTTTGCCGTAAATAGGCCAGGTTCCCACAACGGTATATAACACAAAAGTATTAAGAAGGAACGGACACGAAACCATTTTCAGCCCTTCCATCCTCCCATACAAAATTAGAAGTTCTCTTATTTCCTCCATCAGTACCTGAAACCTTCAATCCGTATTCCCTAGCCACTTGCGATATATTATGATATTTTCTTGGATACAGATATTTCTTTTATTTACTGCTGCCCCTCCCTCCCAATTTAAAATTTAAGGTCCACTTAACTGCCCCCCAACATTCCCTGAAAATTTAAAGAAGCAAAACTATTTTTGAAAACATTTATTTTGTACACCAGGATGTGTTATCATTTTCCATAAATTACCAGGAATTACCATTTTACCAGGAATTACCATTTCAAGAAAACACATCTGAACAGCCATTATATCTTAAAAGTTAGCTTATCAATGCAAATTGCAGGGCGATGGGGTAAACCACCTTCTGACAAAGTCAGGAGTAATCTTACTTAACTCTTTCGTTGAACACCTTTCAAAACAACAGCCGCATTATTGAACAATCGATTGATAAAACCGGTTTAGTGTTTTAATTTCTCAATTAACAAATAAATTTGTCAAGCATATTTTTTGTTACCCTTTAATTATATTTAAAAGGATAAGGTGTCAATAATATAAATGATGACCTTGGAAGGTTCTTTAGATGAATACCGATATTTGGCGAATTGGGTTGATGCTTGCAAATTTGGATTTTTTATTATTTGTGCTTTAATTTATTATTTAGTTTGTTTGTTTAATATAAGAGTCCTTTCATCAACTTTGTTTGATATTGAAATGCAAAATCTGACAAGTCTTGTCAAAAAAATGCATATCTGCAACAATGATTGTCAAGACATATTTAGAAATAGAACTATTTTCATCAAATATTAATTTAAGAAACTTAAATAAGGTTTCCGGGAAAAAAGTAAAGATGTATGTTGAAACCTAAAAGGGGAAAAAAAGGTTATATGTTATTTCAAACTTAAAATGAACAGAAATTGGCACAAATGTATAAATAATAAAAACATAAATTAAAATAAATCATCCCACTCAACATAAAAATAACGAATACTACTATGAATGAATTGATGAAACCTGATTGGAATAGAAATGAAATGACCAATCAACCCAAACCTAAAATAACCAAAAACAAAAAACACTGATAAAATTGGGGATACCGCCCTCCTAAGCCCTCTGAAGGTAGGAAAAATCAATTGCTCTTTTCTGAAAGCAAATTGCATTTATAGAAACGTTTTTATTTGTCATAATATCAACAACATCGCAACGACAAAAAGGAAACAAAGTTTAAATCAAGGTTTACAAATAAGATTTACCACAAATAAGAGCTGGACAACCCCGCCCAATCAAACCCTTTAAAAGACTTGGGTACCGTTGGCACTTTACTGAAAACTATAATTTATTCGAGCAGTGTGAATTTACCGTTTATGTGAAAAGTGTAATAACAGAAAGAAGAAAATATACGACGCTTTTAAAGATTCCCGGAAAGAAGAAAAAAAATCATATCGTAACTATATTCATGACTTCCAATTACATTTAACTATTCGACAAAACATTTCTCATGTCAAAACTTCTCCATTTTCGTTCTGTTTTATTTAGGCACATAGATAGTTGATGAATAATTAATTTTTCTCAAATGAACATTGACAATCTTCAAGCAATCTGTTTGGTTTGTTGAAACAATGTTTTGGTTGACAAATAAAAAGTGATGTACCAATTTATTCCTTATACATTTTGAAGATTAAAAAACAAAATTAGCCACAAAATTTCCCGCCGTAAAAAAAAAAAAAAAAAAAAAATCTGACCCACAGATCTACGGATATAGCCTACGTTTCAAGCCTTTCAGAATAAAAGGTTAATTATTTGGGCACAAAATGGGAGCCATATATAAACTTAGACTACCTAAATAGTTCAATTGTTTTTAACCTGTAAATTTAATCAGGGATGGTGACCTGTTTTTTTTTTTTTTTTGGTAAATTCTTTCAAAGGAATATAGTATTTTATTCTTGCTAGATCCCATTTGTTAATCTGAATTTGCAGAGGAAAAATATCTGCTCTACTAGAGATGTTTGGTGTCATTTCTCTGATTACATCTTTGCAGTATTTTGGAAGTTTATCAAGATGTGAGTTTGATTTATTTGTTTTTCTTTGTTTTTTTTTCTCTTGTGTGGTGTTTTTGTCTTTTTCTTTAGATAAGTTAACAGTTTTTTTTTTTATCTCTTTTTCCTTTATTTTTCCCATTGATAAGGCTCCCGGATGCTGAGTTGAAATGGTGGCCGGTGTTTACCTACCCCTCCCCCGGCGATTACCCCCCGGAAAATACCCCTAAGCGGAAAATATCCCCCTACCCGAAAAATACCCCCCGTAAATACCCCCCGCAGAAAACAGCCCCCCCGGGAAAATACCCCTCAAAAAATACCCTCCCCCGCTGAAAATACGCCCCCGGTAAATACCCCCCCCCCCGCGGAAAATAAAGCTTCCCAAATTTGAGAATTTTATTTGAGTTTAGTTTTTTTTATTTCCGTAGGGGGAAGGAATTTTGGCAATTGTATATTATGCGCCACTCACTCAAGTTTACGCTGTGTAAAACTCAAGAACAAACCGGTTTCTTCGTTAATTTTTTTTCATCTTAGCATGATACAAGACAAAGACAAGTGACAGAATAGATGGGAAATATATAATTTGGGCTATATATTTGCACATAAGGGGAGGTGTGTGTGGTAAAGTATTTGGACAGTTAGAAATCAGAAAACAATTCCTTCTGGCTAATGGCCACTAAAAAGTTACAAAAGAGTAGCGAGGTATCTAAGAAAAAAAAAAAAAAAAAAAATCCTAGTATAAAGCAAATGTAATGGGTCATTTAAGTGTTAAGCGTTTATTTGGTACTTGGGCATTATATGGGCCTCGAAAAAAGTTAAGTTTGGTTAATGCTGATGAAATAAAATAAAATAGGATGAATATATAATAGTTTATAAACAAGTTTGGGCTATATATTTGCACATTGAGGGGGTGGGGGTAAAGCATAGCATATATTAAATACGCAACCTAACCTAGGTACCTTTTTCCCACCCTAACCCCCCAAAAATAAAAGTTTAAATATCGCATACGCAATGACAACCACGCTATCGTTGTATTACTCTAGTGGTTAACCCGTCAAAAACGGGTTTTTCGTGACTGATTTTCTTGTAAAGGCCCATACAGTGCCCAAGTACCGTTTTTTTTTTTTTAAATGATGGATTTTCCAAGTATTAAGTACTATTATTAGGTTAATGTAGGGTTTCATTTAAGTGTTTTATGATGATCGCTGATCAAAGTTTATGTTATTTGTACTTTTCATTTATGTTATTTTACTATGTTCATGGCCGTATATTTGGCTTTAAAATACACTTCTCTATTTGTCTATCTAATATGCAGAATTATTGTACCAAACACGTTTTGCATGCAGACCCATTATGATTTACTCCTCCTCCCCCCCTAATATGCAAATCTATAGCCCAAATTTATTTCTAAAGTAACGAAGAAACTGGTGTGTTCTCGAATTTTACACAGCGTAAACTTGAGTGAGTGGCGCATAATACACAAGTACCAAAATTCCTTTCCCCTACGGAATTAAAAAAAAATTAAACTGAAATGAAATTCTCAAATTTGGAAAGCCTTAATTTCCAGGGGGGGTATTTTCCGGGAGGTATTTACCGAGGGTATTTTTCAAGGGGGAGGGTATTTTCCACGGGGGGGGGGTATTTTTCGGGGGGTGTTTTCTGGGGGGGGGGATTTTCCGTGGGGGGGATTTTCTGGGGAAGATTTTCCAAGGGGGTAAACGCCTAAAACCAGTTGAAATATTGGGATTATTTTTTTATTAATGAATGTGTTTTTTTTATTTCGTTATTTTGTCCCTGCTTTATTTAAATTAATTAAAAAAAACTATTTCCAACAAAATTAGTTTTTCAAAAAAAAAGTAAATAACTACATTAAATCAAAAATGAGCAAAAATAAAATCAAATAATCTACCAAGCGTGAAACTAACACA
Organism: Artemia sinica; assembly: GCA_027921565.1. NCBI lineage: Eukaryota > Metazoa > Arthropoda > Branchiopoda > Anostraca > Artemiidae > Artemia > Artemia sinica. Next base: position 53,421,578 of record CM051263.1, read on the forward strand.
AATCGGCACTGATAAATAAATGAAACCCAAAACGACCAGAAATTACAATAAATAACTGAGTCAAACTTAAAACAAACAAAAATTAACATGAGTAGGGCTCGAAACTCCTATGTCTTCCCAAGGCCAGAACATAATTTCCACTTTACTGAAAAAAAACAAATGTTTTTACTTTATAGCTTTAGTAAATCAAATAATATTAACATTTTGATTAATAAATATCTGTGTATTTATATTAAACTGACAATACATATTCATTTGTATTTTTTTCAGTAAAGTTCAAATTATGTTCTGGCCAGTGGTGTGTCCAGGAGGGGAAGGGGGCATCCCCTAACGTAGACTAAGGTAGTGTAATTTACTTAATTATGCAAGTTTGCGTTAATTAAACTTGCTCCTAACGCAAGTTTATCGAATCAACCTAGTTTGCGCCCCCCCCCCCCCTAAGAAAATCTTGTATCTGTCCCTGGTTCTGGCCTTGGGAAGGCATAGGGGTTTTGAGCCCTACTCATGTTAATTTCTGCTCGTTTTGAGATTGACTCGGTTAATTATTGTAATTTCTGTTCGTTTTGGGTTTCACTTATTTATTGATGTTGATTCGTGGTGGTTTCACGCTTAGTAGGTTATTTGATTTTGTTTTTGCTCATTTTTGGTTTAACGGAGTTCTTTACAATTCTTCAAAAACCTATTTTGTGGAAATATTTTTTTTTAATTAATTTCTGTTCGTTTTATATTGACACAGTCTTTTCAGGGAAAAAGAAAATATTAGATTAAATGTTTTCGTTTTTTTAAGACTTTATAGTTTGACCTGCTATTTGTGTGCTGGAGAAAATTTTTCAGCAATTTTTAACAACATACACCCTTTTAAAAATCTGGACACAAATAGTAGAGTTTAATATAATTTAATACCTCCTCTAGCTGACCAGAAATCAAAAACTTGATACCGTTCGCAAAAAAAAATCTGTTTACTTTCTTTGATAGCTCGGATACAGTTACGCTATTTTGATTTGGTTAAATTTTAAGAGCAGAAGTAGCCCTGAAAGTCTGAACATAACACCCTCAGTCGTTCTTGGGATACTGCTGAGATGCCTTATTGGGAATTAGCATTAACACAGTGCATTTTGATTTAATCTTAAGGCAACATTTAGTTTTTAAACATAAAGGGCAAATGGAAGGGTGGGCGTGGCAGGGGGATTATTTGCTTTCCAATCATTTTCAATTATTAAAAAGGGCACTAGCCCTTTCTATTTTCAATTGAATGAGCCCTTTTCGAAGTTTCTACGGCAACTCCTTCGATACGAAGTGCCCTGGTCTAAACAACAAAAAAATAATTCATTGTACCCAAATTGCTCTTTACTATAAAAATGTAAAAACTTCCAATCCCTTTCGACTATTAAAAAGGGCACTAGCCCTTTCAATTTCCAATTGAATGAGCACTTTTTGAGTTTCTACGTCAACGCTTTCTTTAATCACCTTATATGCCCCCAGCGCATAAATTATAACCATTGTCCTGAGGGCTGTGAGGGGGTTATCATCCTCAAAGACCTAATTTCCAGAACTTTCAACTACGTTGAACTAAATGGCTATCTCAAAATTTTGATTGGATTTTTTTGGGGAAATGGTGGGCGTGAGAGGGGCTTTAGTTGCCCTCCAATCATTTTCAACTATTAAAAAGGTACCAGCCCTTTCAATTTCAAATCGAATGAGCCCTTTCGAAGTTTCTATGACAACGCTTTCTATAAAACCTTATATGCTCCCAGGGCATAGCTTACAACCCTTGCCCTGAGGGCTGGGGGGGTTGTTATCCTCAAAGACCAAATTTCCAGAACTTTCAAATACGTTGAACAAAATGGCTGTCTCAAAATTTTGATTGGATGTGTTTGGGGAAAGGGTGGGCGTGAGAGGGAAACTACATGGCCTCCAATCACTTTCGACTATTAAAAGGGCACTAGCCCATTCAATTTTCTATCGAATGAGCCCTTTTTGAAGTTTTTGCGACAACGCTTTCTATAAAAAAAAACTTATATGCCCCAGGGCATAACTTCTAACGCTTGCCCTGAGGGCTGTGAGGGGAATTTCATCCTCTAAAACATAATTTCCGGACTTTTTAACTACTTCAAACAAAATAGCTATCTCAAAGTTTTGATTGGATGTGTTTGGGGAAATGGTGGGTGTGAGAGAGGTGTTAGTTATCCTCCCATCACTTTCGAGCATTAAAGAGGGCACAATCCCATCTAATTTTCAATCGAATGAGCCCTTTTTGAAGTTTCTACAACATCGCTATCTATAAAAACCTTATATGACCCCAGGATATAACTTATAACCCTTGCCCTGAGGGCTCTTAGCAGGTTATCATCCTCAAATACCTAACTTCTAAAACTTTTAACTACGTTGAACAAAATGGTTATCTAAAAACTTTGATTGGATGTGTTTGGGGAAAATGTCGGCGTGAGAGGGGGGTTAGTTGCCCGCCAATCACTTTCAACTATTAAAAAGGGCACTAGCCCTTTGAGTTTTCAATCGAATGAGCCCCTTTTCTACGACAAAGCTTTCTATAAAAAACCTTACATGCCCCCAGGGCATAACTTACAACCCTTGCCCTGAGGGCTGTGAGGGGAGTGTCCTCCTCAAAAACATAGTTTCTATGTTGAAATCAACTACGCTGAACAAAATGGCTATCTCAAATTTTTGATTGGATGTGTTTGGGGAAATGGTGGGCGTGGAAGGGGTGTTAGTTGCGTTCCAATCACTTTTGACTATTAAAGAGGGCACTAGCCATTCCAATTTTCAATCGAATGAGCCCTTTTTAAAGTTTCTACGACAACTCTTTTGATAAAAAGTGTCCTGGTATGAAAAAAAAATCGATTCCCAAAAATGTCTGGGGAATGGTGGGCGTGAGAAGGGGGTTAGTTGCCTTCCAAATACCTTCAACTATTAAAATTTGCAGTAGCCTTTGAATTTCCAATCGAATGAGCCCTTTTTCAAGTTTTTACGACAACGCTTTCTATAAAAACCTTATATGCCCCCAGGATATAACTTACAACCCTTGCCCTGAAGACTGGGGGGGGGAGAGTCCAGCTCAAAGATGTAATTTATGAACATTTCAACTGCGTTGAACAAAATGGCTATCTCAAATTTTTGATTGGATGTGTTTGGGGAAATGGTGGGCGTGGAAGGGGTGTTAGTTGCGTTCCAATCACTTTTGACTATTAAAGAGGGCACTAGCCATTTCAATTTCCAATCGAATGAGCCCTTTTTCAAGTTTTTACGACAACGCTTTCTATAAAAACCTTATATGCCCCCAGGGTATAACTTACAACCCTTTCCCTAAGGGCTCTTGGGGGGGAGGATCATCCTCAAAGACCTACTTTCTAGAAATAACAACTACGTGAACCAAATGGCTATCTCAAAATTTTGATTGGATGTGTTTGGGGAAAAGGTGGGCGTGAGAGGGGGTTTAGTTGCCCTCCAATCACTTTCGACTATTAAAAAGGGCACTAGCCCTTTGAATTTCCAATCTATTGATCCTTCTTTGAACTTTCTACGACAACGCTTTCTATAAAAATCGTATATGCCCACAGGGTATAACTTACAACCCTTATCCTGAGGGCTCTGGGGGAGTGTCCTCCTCAAAAACATAATTTCTATTGGAAATCAACTACACTGAACAAAATGACTATCTCAAAATTTTGATTGGATCTGTTTGGGGAAATGGTGGGCGTGGAAGGTGTGTTAGTTGCACTCCAATCGCTTTTGACTATTAAAAAGGGCACTAGCCTTTCCAATTTCCGATCGATTGAGCCCATTCCGAAGTTTTTACGACAGCTCTTTCGATACGAAGTGCCCTGGTATGGAAAAAAAATACATTGTGCCAACATCCTTCTTTACTTAGGCAGCGCGATTGTGCTGCTTATGATTAAACCCGTTTTCTCTCTTAATTTTTCGTTATTTGGGCGAAGTAATATTTTGGAAACTAAAATATTTTGCACCTCTCATCCTCCCTCCCAAACACAGAATTTGGAGTAAGCCTAAGCCTGGACTTCTTAGAGGCCAAAAATCCTTCCTGACAGTTCTAAGTCAATCTCCCGAACTGTTCCCAAGATATTGCAGATACACAACTTCAGTAGCCTGGATACCCATAATGCCTTTAATTACCGTGCTACATCACTGTAAAAAAAAAGAATAAAAAAAAAACAAAAAAGCAAGAGATTAACACCACAAAACCTTTTGGGTAAAATCGGGACAAAACTTTTTGGGGCTCCTCATCTTTTCCAAAAATGCAAAATATGAAGTCCCTAATCCCACTCCAACACGCCCTGAACGTCTCTAGCGAATTCAACGTGTATGAATTGTGAGCACAATATGCCTGTGAGAATTAGAGACAAAATGGCCCACTCCCTGCCCCCACCCTCTAACTCAAAATTTAGGGTCTAATTGCCCCCCCCCCTAAGTTCCTGGAAGATATAACCTATATCCCTAAGCCACTCCCGAGACATTAAAGTGGCGCTTTTTTGACAACCTTGCAGGGCCTTATCCAGGGGGGGGGGAGGGGGTACCCGGTTTGAAACCCCAGACGAAATTTTGGTCTGACTCGTAAAAACGTAACAAATATGGATATAAACAAATTTTTTATGTTTTTTGTTTAAACAAGGTTGAACCTGGGTGCACATAGCGCCTTCTGATTGCCCTCGCTACTTCATCACAAATTTATTCTTATTTCAAACTGACCACCCAGTGAAAAAACTTTAAGGTAGATCGGAGAAAAAATTTATTGTCCATTCTCTGCCCCTATACACAAACCTGAAGTTACACTGCCCGTCCCCCCAACACTCTAGAAATTTTAACTCGATCGCCCCAAACCGTTTCTGACATATTGCAAATATACTGTTTTAATAATATGAACATATTTAAAGTCTTTTTATTTACCTTTACCCTCTCTCCTCTGGTTAAGACTAAAGTTTCAGTCGGCCCCCAAATGCAGCTTTTAAGTTTTCATTCGATTCCCCAACGCAGTCTTTATGTTTCAAATCAATTCAAGCTGTTGCTGAGATACTGCAGATACGCTGTTCTAATTGCTAGGATAGCCAAGATGTCTTTTGATTTACATTACTACTCCAATGGGAATATATTGGAGTTCTCCAGGGGTGTATAGTACTAAAACTTTGAAGGGACTGGAGACAACCTTTTGCTTCCAAGAAGTGGGAAAGAAAATATGGAGTAACATTTTTTTTTCTCTTAGTCCGCCTAACAGTTTCGGCCCTATATACCCCTGTGGGACTCAAACTCGGATAAGTGAACTTTTTTGTTCACAAGTGCTGCTTAGAATAAACGTTTCAAAGGTCCAAACTTCAAATCCAGGGGGTTAAATTTGTCATAACAGCAAAAGAAAGGAAATATTAAGGAAGAAAAAACACGGTATCTTACGGGGTAAATCCCCTATTTTCGTACTTGCCTTAAATTATTTGCTTAACAATTTTACATAACATGAGTGATATCAATTTTTATGTAAATAATCTGCTGCAATGAAATATTAGACTTACGCAAATAAATAAAAATAATAGAAAACAAATTTCCACGCTCTTTTACCAGGGAAATTCTGCACACAAACACAACCCTTTAATACGCATTAATCTCTGTTGAACAATATTTTTTTCAATGAGTGCTAGGAATGCTTGTGTACATAATTTACTCCAATGAGAGGATAAACTTCTATAAATTAAAAAAATGTAGAACAAACTTTTCCGATTTTTTCAAACAGATTATTTTTGTCTAATAGTTAAAAGTTGTAAAACATCATAAATTTCATTTCCTTCTTTTTTTCCCTTGAGCTTTGTAACTAACTCTTTTACGGACCTTTTCCCTTGCACACGTGCTTGCCTCTGTTTGTTTAACATTTTTATTCGTAAGTGTTAGACTTTCTTCTATACATTATTTTTTGCTGCAATGCGATTTTATATTGTGATATTAAAAAAAATATATATGTTTATATAAAAAATTCCGCATCTAACTTTTCTAAAAAGGATACTTTTTTCCAACGAATTGCTGAATTGTATGTGATTAAATTTCCTTGTTACTTTGCTCCTTTTAATTAACTCCCTTAAAATGCATATTAGAAAAGTGACACGCGCCTCATTACATTTACTATCATGATACTATTTATTGCAGGTCATTTTCCTCAAATATGAAACCCGAGGAAAAGTATGCACCCACACGCGCGCTTTTTATTATAGCAACAATGAGTCAATCACTACGCTTCATTAGTTTTGTAACCCTAGATCTCTACAGCAGAGTTTTCATGCAGAAACGTCATCTTTTGCGTTTTCCTTTATATTTCATCCGGTCTTCTTTCATCCGGTCCGGCTATTCAAAGTTTGACTCTGTCTCACAACTTTATTTTTTAAAACAATAAAGAACTTAAGCGTAAAGAGCGAGGCGTTGAGGAGGGGACAGCCCCTTTCATATACGGAATAATTTCTGTTCGTTTTAAGTTTTAATGTCGCTCCTTACTTTCAGCTAAAGAAACTTATTTTTTTTGTTAATAACCAACATAAACAGAGGTCTACATCTAGTTTTTCTTAGAAAATGATTGTTCTCTAACAGGTTGGAGAATATAAAATATTGAATTTTATTATTACTCTGCTCTTTTAATTAGTTCACTTAAATGCATGTTAGAAAATGGCACGTACCTCATTGCCTTTACTATCATATTACTTCCTATTGTAGGTCACTATCGCAAAATAAAAAACCCAAGCAAAATTATGCTTATATACACGCGCTCTTTTTGTTTTAGTGACAAGCACTATGTTTCATGACCTTGAGTTTTGTAGCCCTAAGTTAACAGAGCAGCTTTTTTACGCAAAAACCGGAATTTGTATGCTTCTATTCAGATTTCATCCAATTTTTGCTGCAATTCTAGGTGTCGAGGTATTGCAACAACTTTGTCAGAACAGTAGTACACCCTCAATTGGTTTTACGACACACATACGAACTACTCTTTTCTTCCAGAGGTTCAAGAAGAATGTTTAACGGCGATTTCTTCTTTTGGTGACCAGTTGTCGCAATTTTAGGCAAAATTCCCGCCCTGCTAAGAGTTCAAAAGTTAGGTCAGGTGTCACAATTTTAGGTGAAATTCCCACCCCTGGCAAGTTTCCAGGCAAGATTATTTGGAATGTAGTCCGTATAATAGAAAAGTAGTAATAATAAGTGAAGTTCCTAGCCCCTTACACCTGTTTCTACGCACAATTCCAGCCCAGGCAAGATTAGGCAGGTGCAGGCAAGATTCGGCATGTCCAGAAAAGATTTCAAGGACACACCCTTTTCCCTGTTACTAGGCAAAGTTATGTCTAGACACGTTCCCGGGTGGTTGAAACTGTTGGTCAAGGATCAGTTTCTTTCTGGAAGTGGGACAGTCAACGCGGATGCTTATACACTATTAGATATTGAAAGTGTTGATGAAACGGGACCTAAAGCGCCTAAGGTGGTGGTGGAAATTACAAGGGGTTCTTGGCTAACCTTAGAATGGGACACAATGAATAATGGATATTTTATGAGATTAAGCAAATTCAACTCGGGAGAATAATTGTGTTTCGCAACTAAGGTGAATATAGCGTATGTACAGAGACTACAAGATGGATTAAATGTGCTGGTGAAATATATTGGAGAGAACAATTTATAGAAAAAAGTCTGCAATTGACAGTTTAGAGTGTTAAAATGGATAGATTTGAGAAACAGAAGATCATGCGTAATCTAGTAAAATTGGAAAAGTCGTTAGTTTTAGATGATGACTTTCTGGAATTATCTCTTCAGAGAAAACTTATGGAGAAATGCTTAACGATATAATGGGAACCGATTCTCCTTCTTTGGACTATTGTATGAAACTTTGTCGTCGTGGTCCCCGAGCTTTATTTATAGATATATTGATTGAGACAAAATGATATTGTGGTTTTGCTCTTAACCACTACATAGACGGCAATTTTATAACTCTCCTAGGAGATGTTGTTCGAGAGTCAGTTTGCTTTTGGAAGTGGAGCAGTCAACATAAAAAAATGTTTTACACATGCCCATTATGCTTGTATACTTTGGGCATCTGGTCATCCTGTGAGAATTGTACTTTTGCTGATGACTATAATGAAAAGTCTAGATTATGCAATCTGTGTAAATTGCATAGAGGATATGCTGTGCAAATTAAAGACTGTACCTCTTGTCTTGAAGAGATTTGTGAGTCTCATAATAAAAGATTCTTATGCTCTAATTGTCACTATGATAAATGCGATTAATGGGAAAATACTTATCCTGGTCTGAGTGCGAAAAACCCTAAACGCGAGTTCAGTTTATTTTTAAGAGCCTGGTATCGTCGTGGCTTTAAATTATTTTGGGAAGAAGAACCTGGTCTACGCTTCAACTGTTGGAATAATAAAAGAGTCCGGTTTTTACGACATCGCTGTGGAGATACTGGCTACTTTGACTATAAATCTACAGACTTTTATTTGGCTGTTACAGAAAGTGATTCTTCATATGAGAATTTTGTATGTGACATTGCTTCAAAAAATCAAATTGAAACACGTGAATCGTGTCACATGAATCAGAATAGAATTATTGACTTTACAAAGAGATTTAATAAAAATAAAGTTACCCTATATTGTAGAAAATGTGACCCTGACTTTGCACGTCAAGACGAATACAAGTTGAATTCTGACAAGCTACCACCACTTATCGCTTCGGATGATCACCTATACGTAGAAGAAGATATCTAAAGGACACATTGTTTTGTATACAAATTTTATTAAAAAATACAAATTTTAAAATAAAAAAATTTACATACATTTTTAAAGCATTTCACTTTTGGGGCACTGAAATTTATATTATAGAGGTAAGAAAGAATATGTTCAACTCGAAAGTCGTTCAATCGAGGATTGTCACCATAAATCGTGATAAATTCCATGTAAGTATGTCCACGACTTCGAAAAATAAAATATCATAGGGCATGAAAACCACAGCTTTTTGTTGATAAATCTTGTACCCGCTTCCGATAATTGAATAATAGATATTCCGCTCTGCTCAAGAAAATTTTTATTGTGAGGTGTGTAGAATGTATACGGCAAGCCAAGTGGATAAAAAAATTCTATATTGCTTCTTGTTTGAAAGATACATAACCAATGCCCCGTCTTAACACTGGATGGACTGCTATTAACAATAAGTAGGGTATTTTCAACATGTTGAATATGCTCCAGGAAATCTGAAGGTATGCAATAGGCTTTATATTATGACATGTAGGGGTCCATGTTAAATACTTCGATTATTTGTTCAGTGTTCATGGCGCCAAGTTTAATAAAACACTGCCGTCAGAGTAATTTCCCAATAGGTTTCAAATTGATTTAACGAGATTAATACAAAACTTTCTTCCAACGGTTTGGCAAAGGTACATTCTATCAGTGTATCGGACAATACTCATATCTTGAGTTCCAGACAAATCTAATATAATAATACCATACGGTTTCGCAAACATTTCATCATTTATACCATTTTCGAACAATTGAGAATCTCTATCTAGGGATTGCATTGTCAATTCGTAGAGGATCCTGTAGGATTGATCAAAGAATAAATTGTAGATTGGGATTCCATTTACTTTACATACAAGCAATGAAAGTCCAAATAATTCAAATTTATGTGGGGAATCTGTTCAGGATCCAACAGCGCTAGCACCTTTTACCAAATCCAATGCATATTTCGAAGGAATTTTGCCATTGATAAATGAAAAAGCGGTATAGGTACGAGTACCTGTAGCAATATGACGCCGATTCGTGATTGTATGAGGCACAAGCAATTTGATATTGTTACCACTGGCTCTTAATTTTTCAATTGCCAAAGCCACAGAACTCATAACTTGTTGTTTTCGTACATGAAGTATTGCCGAGTTGAGAGAGAAAGTTACATCGAGTGCAGCGTCCAGTACTTTTCGTATAATATAATTGGACGGCGCGAGTTGGAGTTTTTTATCAATCTTTACATTAGGAGGCGACCATTGAGTTATATTAAATATCTCATGATTTAGTTTCCCAACTAAACGTAAATCTTTAGTTGTTGCCTCTCTCAAAACATTGTTAGTATCAGTATTTGTTTTATATTCATATCCAACAGTCATACCCCTCAACTGCTTATAAGACATTGGTTTCATCAACATGAATTGTATATAACTTGCATAATTTGAAAGATTTTTGCTCGTGCTCACCAGTGTTCAATTTATTTAGACGCTTATTTGTCGAAATAAATTATGTAGTACACAATTTTCTTAGGATAACCCCTCGGTGGCACTTGGTTTTTCATTGTTCATTTTTTTAAAAATAAGATTTAAATCTAAAAATGTCGAATTCAAATCGATAATGTAGTCTTCATTAGAATAAATTTGAAAACAGACATTTTCAGAGAGTGGTTGTTACGGGTAAATTTGTTCCTAGTATCCATGTTTAACTCTGACATCTATATTTTCCGCATTGAAAAGATTTAGAGATGAGGTGACTGAAGGGTGAGAATCTTTATGTGGTAGATATGCCATTTTAGGAAAAGAAATCCTTTTTGGGTCTTTTTACTTTCTTTGATGCTTTACGCTTCCCGGCTGACTTGAGACTGATAAGTGATGGGGTCTTTCTCCTCCTTTTAAAAACTTTTCCCTGTTGTTTCAATCTTCTCTCACCGAGGGATCGTGCGCTCGACCTGAGATTTCACCGAGACACTTTCTTAAATATCTTTCCCAGGGCCACAGTTATGTAACATAGAGGACGCAAAAACCGCTGAAACCGGTGCAATATATTTTCTAGCCAAGGGTAGTGCAGAGCAAAAAAGCTATGTAAACCAACTGCCGAGACCGTACCTGGACATTGACGAACGACCCCTATAATAGCCCATTCCATGTCCTAACTGGCGTGGTCCAAGAGAAGCAACATAGCAATCAATATCAGGACATACAAAGTGAGGTATATTAACCATTTCACTGAATGGGTAGAAAATGACATGTAATGACGGCCAAACCTTTTGTTATTGCGAGAGGATCACCCAATTCGCTTCTTAATGCTAACTGACAGAGCTCCAAATACGAAGTGTTGACTGGAACGTATTGAAGGTGCTTCATATTGTAGTGATGAATATGGTCATTAGAGGTTTTTGTTCAAGAACACGTAGGAGGGGGACATTGGTATTACTAACTCTTGATCTCTCGATAAAGGATGCATAAAGAAATATACAACTGTCCGAAGAGAAGGCGGGCGGATACTCTGCAAAAATAACACTATTCATGCCGTTAGCGCTTCTTACGCTTTTACCGTTGATTACATTATTTTTAAAACCAAGCACTTCTCTTAGATTATCATTTAGAACAACCTTTTCATTGTCAATAGGAGAACTAATGTAGATTTCCCCTGTCCCTTTTCTTTTGAATAATTGATTGAAAGGCACCATTTTTACGAGCGGATGTTTTTGTTGATTGCACGACACAATTCCTTCATACTCCCCAATTGGCTAATCATGAGGTCTAGTTTTTAGATTATGGGTATGATCCTTTCTTGGGATATCATATCTGTTTTTAAGAGTACAATCAACAAGAGCCACTTCATACCTTCCCTCAAATTTAACGGCAGGGGAAAGTTTTGTCCAAAATCACCCTTTTTATTCAAATCGTCATGTAGAGGATCAGAAACATTGGACATTAATGTCACATAAAAACCTTCAGATGTTATGAGCGACTTCAGTGGGTATCCACAAATCAAAATCAGAGTTGTATCCTTGCCAGCTAGCAAGCAACTGTTTCTTGCCCTTGCAAGTACGAGTCTTTAATACCTTTTCAATTTGATACATTCCACTATTTCCCACTTTTTGTAATTCATAATCATAAGAACCACCAAGAATCTCTTCATCTTTCATATCACGAAGCCGATATGTTATAAGTTTAGTATCTAGGATTTTTGACACTTTAAAAAGTGTAGTAGACCACAATTAATTTCTCTTTACAAAAATATTTCTTGTACGATTGATTCAAACAGTATCAACAACATTAAATTTTTTTCTTTTCTGCCTTTTCACTAGAATATTGCTTAAGGAAATGTGTATTGCCACTATGATGAACTTTCTGAGGGCTAGTATTGAGCAAGGATCGATGAAGACGTTGGTTGTATATTCGCATGATTTTATCTAAATCATGAATAAATGCAGCCGTATTTTTCAATGTAAAATATCTTGAAATAAAAAGTCGAATGGTTCGTATTATACGTTCTGCCAATGCTGCCTTTATAGAACTATGAATATGATAGAGTATTGTATTATATTTCAATAAAATTTTGTTTAAATGGGATTAACAAATTCACTTCCACGGTCTGCTTGAATTTTTTATATATCAATCTTGTCCAAAGATGGATTCAAGGGCTTTAGCAACTTCATTGCCTCTCTTTGACTACAATGGAACTGCATATGCATACTGCCTAAAAACACTTATTGCGAGTAAAATATACCTTTAGGGTTTATTATGACGTATTTGAATCATGTCCAGAGCCAAAAGATCTGCTTGTAATATATGCCGAGGGTAAAACGTTTTAGTTTATAGACAGTCACGACCCCTAGTCCTATGATTTCGATGAAGAGTATAACTGGGTTCCTTTTTTAGATAGTCTTGTACACTTTTAGTGTCAACACCAGTGACTTTGGAAAGTGTAGTTGGAGAACTTAAACTTCCTGGTTCTCTAATATTTTCAAAAACACCTTTCCAAATTTGATCCATTTTGATCGTAACCGTCCGCTACCCTTTTATATACTACTGGGTGAATCAATACGTCTTCGCTTTTGTCTAGTTACCGGTGTTAAATTTACAGTAGGTGTGCTTTCCAAGAAAAATTTAAAATCATCTTCTACCTTTAATGGACTATGTTCTCTTAGCTTCTTTAGAATTTGCTTATTACCGATAAGACTTTTGGGAAAAATTGACGACTTAAAATAATTATATCAATGCACGTCAAAGGATTTGACTCTTTTACCATACGTAATCAGATACGATAATAAATCTATAAAATTGTAAGGCTTGCCCTGCATTATAACTTCATTCTTTATCTCATCGATTTGTTCATTTTTAGCGAGATACGTCAAGAGTCTTTTACTTTGTTCATGACAGGATTGAGGCAACAAGTCTACAACACTTGTTAACAAATATTCCTTTTTTGGTGTTTCACTGTTATCAGAAGGTTGATCAATGACATTCACTTTAAGGTTTTAACGATAAGGTTTATGTTTGTTGACACGACGAAGGGCATTTTGAAGCAAAATTAACTTTTAATCCTCAGCAATTGTTTCATTGTTAATCAATTTATCAAGATTATCTTCAAAATGCTCTTTGGGTGAAAGAACAAGTTCAATTGGTGTCAATTTATAGGGTATAGCCATTTCTAGAGAGTAGTGTTTACAAGACCTAAGATTATCGGTAGTAAGACTGAAAAGAAATTACCACCCGCTTGAACAAGACGTTTTCTTCTACAGTTTGCTTTCTTTTTGCAAAATAGAGCACGTACAAGTGATCGATGTCGCCTTGTTTGTTGCTTAACACGATCTGACAGCTGAATATTACCCTCCGTTAAATTTAAACAAAAGTTCCGACAAAAGATTAATAAATTCCTTGTCAACACCATGCTTGAGTTTTGCTTTTCTAAGTCGTGGTTTTGAATTGGCTAGCACGGAAAATAAATGCCGTTGTTTTTGTAGCTTCCTCAGTGTCATGATTGCAACTAATGATCTTTTTTAATATTCACAGGTAGATATATAGTAATTTTATTGTCAAAATATCAGTGACTACACGCAACTCTTCGGGTGTGTTTTGATTCAAGTCTAATAATATGTAACCATAAGGTTTATTAGTTGCTTGATTGTATGCGGAAAGTAAAAATTTAGGTTCGCCAGGATAAATTTGTTTGTTTAGAGCTATAAGAGAACTTGAATCGCGAACAACTCTATATATGATGTAGTAGGTACAATTCAATGCAAGTATTCTTATACATTTACTCTGATGAAAAAGATTGCGTAGAACAATAGTTACAGAAATTTTTCCGTGATGGGACCGGACATTAGACAGTTGTAACATTTCCCGCGACCATTCTTCAATAGATTTAGCTAAATGGTCAATAATAAACCACGAGTATGGCGCTATAATACTAAACATGTCAAGTGCTTGTATGAATTTTATGCTTGGATTAATCTTCTTTATTTTATCTTAAGATTCTTGCCATACACTATAGCAATAATAGATATTTTTCGGGTTCTCTAAAAAAAAATTATCACGGTTTTGAATGATTTTTGTTAAAAGTGTCGTTTTGATGGACATGGACGGCCCGCAAAGAAACGATCTAAAGGGTGTTTTAAATTGATGCATACTCTTTCAATGCCAAAATGCAACTAACCTATCCTTGCCTCAATCTGTTGAATAAAAATTCATAGAAAATAGAATACATGGTTTCTTTAATTCACGTAAAATATATGCAACATTTACAATAAACATTTTAAAAAACACGACGATCAGGCCGCCAGCGATAACAGCGGCAGGGTGCCAGTGGATGGTACGCGCGACAGCCGGAAGGTGTCTGTGGCGGGCTTGTAATAGGTACTTAGAAATAAAACTTTACACAAAATAAACACTTGGAAATTACATAGAATAAACAGTTGAAAATTACCGCTTTGCGTAACAATAATAAAAATAAAACGGTGTTGAGCTGTTGACTGAAAAAGTTCCCCTTCCCCCTCCCACAACTATAAAGCTTTCTCCAGACCGAATTGCTTTCTATAATCCACACATTCAACTCGATCTGAAGTAATATAGTGGCCATGTGGTAGTACTCTCACACCACCCGCGAGTACATTGACTTTATCCGATATGGTGGACATGGCATTTATTTCGACTCGAACTGTATAGTTTTTGTATTTCAAAGAGCGAATGGCCATGACATTCACTCTTGGAACTAAATTTTGCTCTATACAGTTCCTATAAATACTCATGTTGCCTTTACATAGTATGCAAGCATCCCTTTGCAGACTTTTTTGGTAGTCTCATTGTGCGTTTCCATGCAGTAAACCTTCAGACTGGGAAATATACCATGTGAACCAAAGCACTTCCCATTTCTGATTTTAATTTTAATAATTGACTTGGGGCCTGGCGTTACACCAGCTCCGGATAGTGGGACTCATCCTAGTTTGTGTAGTCCATCCTAGAGCTAATGTACTCTCCATTTTCCAAAACGTCTAATAAATTATCTGTTTTAACTTTTAACAATAAAGAATTGGTATCCCCATAAAAAACTTGAACTTGTCCCTCCCTCTGCCGCTGGCGCTTGCACATATTATAATAAAACTCCAACATGAGTTTCTTTGAAATTTCTAAATTGGCACTGCCAGCGGCATTGATTTTATTTAAAACCACATTTCTTTTTTTCCTATGTAAAAGGACCATATTGGAGTCTATGATCGTGAATGATATGAAGTTTGGATCTGAAATGATTCGGGCACACTCTTTCGGGTCTGTCACAACGTCACAACGACTTCTGTTTCGCACACTCTCACACATCTTAAAAACGGCCGAATTAAAAATGAGTTTAAAGATCTCTTTTTCGACCTTTGTTTTCGCTTGAGAGTGTTTGCTGACAAAAGTGTCAACAAACGTCTTTTTGTAAGGTTTATCGTCAAATTGGAGGGCTCTATGAATCCTTGTGATATTGAAACCGTTGGTAAGCATCCACCGTAAAAGAACGTGGTGTACAATAATAATCCGTTTCGGCTCCAGGTCAGCAATAAGCTTTTGTTTTGAAGGTGTCCAATGCACGCCCTTATTTTCTAATTATGATAAATTGTAGGAAATCAGAGAGTCCCTATGCACCGGTATGTTTATTGATGCACGGGAAAACAAAGTCTTTTACCGAGTCATGGAGTTCCAGAAGAATTTCACCATCAATTTCGAAAAACCATCCTTGTGGTCCATTTTCCTAAACAGTGTTAATTTTGAGGAAATCTGGAGCAGAAGGATCTTCATGCCATTGGTAATTCCCACACGGCTAATAAAAGGAGACATTGCTGAAAAATAAAGGGAATTCATATCCAAGAAGGCGTCAGCCGACTTTTCACCGTTGCGTTGTCCAGTCGGTTCGGTTTCAAGGATACGATCCCCGTGAAAAAATACCCTCCCCTTATAGGTCTTTCTACAAACAAGTGCTGATTCACGTCGGCGATCAGACCTTTATCTGCTCCATTGATTTTAAGAATTAAATGTATCACCAAATTTGGATACCCCAACACCCCAAATCCAAACCAAATTCTTCATGAATTTTGTCCGTGTTTTTACAGAAAATATTCAGCAGCGTCAATACATCACTTGCCAGGTACATTTTACAATAATCCCACCCTTTTTTACACCCTCCCTTTGCCCAAACTCTCTTGGCAAATTCATAATTGGCAGTGGTACATTGACGATCGCGAAGTGAATCAAAAACTCTGCGATGCGTGGTAATTTTTCCTCACTTAGCTTCGAGGCGGAGCTGCAATGCTCGTAAAGGAATATGCCCTTACGCATTTATAAATCATAGAGTTCCTCATCTGGAAAGGGCTGTTATAGGAGGGGGAAATTATTAAAATCATCACTTTTCTGTACTTGAATCAACTGACTTAGGGATTTAGTGAGGAAACTAAAGGAATCAAGGAAATGGATTTTATTCAAGCAAGTATTACCATTAACAATCGTTTTCCATTTAAATTCTAAGACTAGCAGCTTTTCAGATGATTTCGGTATGATGTTATATGAAAAAAACAATATACCCATGTGCCATCTACGACTTTGCCTTTCTGCAATTTTGCCAACGCTGGTAATATGAATTTCAAATCATAGTTGGAATTGTGCATGTAAACCGGTAAAAAGTGTTGTGGCTTAACACTTAAATTACATTGTTTATGAGCGACCCCCCGAAAGTTACTTCCCCTTGATGAAATTTCTTGGTATAAATGATCATTATCGCGGGTTTTTGCATCCCCCTCATTAAGTTTTTTCTTACAAACCCAGCAAATGCCTTGATTTTTAATGCCCAACTCGTCCTCTGGTGATGGATTCATTGGATAGTATGTATGGCGCAGCCGTGAAATTGCCTCATTTGCTGTTTTAATGAGAGCAACCATAGCCGTGCCAACACAATTTCTTCCACCCAACGTCTAACAATGATCTATCAATTGCATGGTATCTGATCAAGGCATACTATGCTGGAATAAAGGCCCGGGTAAGAGTCGATGGCGATCTTTCAGATCTGGTCCTGATCGAGGAAGGTGTACGTCAAGGCTGTGTCCTTTCACCAACTTTGTTCAACTTCGTCATCGATTGGATCCTCAGGGTGTTGGACAATTATAAAGGCGTTGCAGTGAGCCTGTCCTTCTCTGTCACAGATCTTGACTATGCTGACGATGTGGAAATGATTACTGAATCCGTTGCAGAAGCCCAGGCTATGATAAATGAATCTCGCCACGCTTACGCAAAAGAGATCGCAATAGCTTCAAGCTTTTTCACATGATTCGAGTTTGACGGATCCGACACATCCATGAGAGCAGCTTAAATGTCTAATGTCACCTTGTTGCTCTTCAACAGTGTATTCTGAAAGCTTTTGAACCACAAGGTGGCATTGTCCCCTGAAACCGTTTGCACAGACTGGTACACATGACGCTTGGAGTGTCTCAAATGATTATTTAATTTAATTCAGTATAAAACCTAGACAGACACATTGGGCAGTAATAGCGTGTTGTTTGATTTTTACCCCGACTTAAAACCCTGCTAATATTTGTAATAGGAAAGTAATGTCCAATTGATTTAGGATCTTTGGCAAGTTCGTAGAGAGGCCATACTCAATATTTCACTGAGTCAATGGACGGTGCCCTTACGGAATATATTACCCCTTTTTTATCGCTAAGTTCCCCATCTACAAATTCTTCATCAAACTGTAAAACTCTAACACCAACTTTTAAATGTTCATTAGCCCTTTCAAAAATGGCAATCCCCTTAAGCGTTACTGGATACTGTCCCCTTAAACAAGTAAAATCTACTTTGGAAAATCAGAGCCCTCCTTACCGCCATTTACTGCCCAATCGTCCAATCTGGTCTTACTAACATCGTCTCTCTCTGGCTTATGACCCGCGACAAGGACGGAATACTTTAAACACTTCAATCCTTTGTCAAAACGAAAGTGTTGTACACCTTAGTAAAGTGTTGTACACCTTTTTTTTAATTTGCATTATATTTTTTAAACTCCCCCTCCCACCTATTAATGCAAATTCCCTTTTAAATTTAGTTATATTTAATTCTAGTTTTTCTAAAAAATAATCCTGATAACCCAATCCCCTTCTAATTATACCCCACCATCCTATTAAATAATTCACACACCCAATCCGAAAACACACCCTCCAAATTATGCAGGTCTGGGTGTAGCATCTGCATTCTTGTTTGAATATGAGGATGACGCAAAACACCCGAACTTGCATTAATTTTTTTTTTTAAATGTGATGGATGCTTTTAAAGAATCCCGCCCTCCCGCTGTTTGGATACTACCACATGACAGGGAATTAAACGGGTCACAAAACTCAGCCCTATATACATGAATATTGCGCAAAGAGGTATCTGCTAAATAAAACTCTGGTAACACTGGGAGCGAGTCAGCACCACGTTGTCCCATATCACTGTGAGGGGTTGTCTCGACCTCGTTAGGTTGTAACTGATGTAATAAATTGTCCAAAAATTCATTGCTGGGGCCAGGATCCCTCGCAAAACTGTCTAAAACAAAGGTTGGTACACTAGCCGGACTTGCCCCCGCACTTAAACCCCCCTCGCGTTCACTATTCTCCTGGACCTCTTGCATGTTCATAAATGATTCAATATCCTCGTAGAGGTTGTAGGCCCCAGGTGTAGGTGGTGTGTGAACCTGGAAGAATAAGAGCATCTCTTTCCGATAGCCTAGAATTATGCAATCCCGTAAGCCTGACAACAACCCTTTTACGTTTACGAAACTTTCCTTGTGGTGGGAATAGCACCCTTGTTTTGTTAATTTAGACCATGCATGCACGAAAAGATTTTGACACATTTGATGAATGCCTCTGTTTTGATCGCAAGAGAGATATGGCTCTGTTTTGGTGGTTTAAAGGCATTATGAGAAAAGACACTTTTTCAAGTAAATAATTCTTTTTGAACGAATTAAGTGGTAATGAATGGTGGAAAGGGGGGGGGGGTACATAGTTGAAAAAAGAGTATATATTAAACAGAGCAAAGTAAAAGGATTTTTTTTTTGGGGGGGGGTAACTTTTGAGAGATAGGCACCTACTTGATTGTGGGTATTATCCATTGTTTAAGGTGCTTGTTGTGTTTTCAATTGCTTAAAATAGACTCATAAGGAAGTGTCCCGGTCTATATATAGCATATTTTAAAGGGGGAAGTTCTCTATGGCTTTTAATAAAAAAGCTTTGCGTGGGATTTCAGCCACCTTTGAATTTTGTCTAGTAACAACTAGGGGGAGTTTTGCTAGCTTGGGGTAAGTCTAGAAAGACATCGCGGGGGATTTCAAACACCTGGGAGACAGGTTTGTGTCTAGAAACATGACATGCGCTAAAAATCTAGCCTAGTAACACAATTTTGCCTAGTAACAGGGAAAAGAGTGTGTCCTTGAAACCTTGTCTGGACATGCTGAATCTTGCCTGCACCTGCCTAATCTTGCCTTGGCGGGAATTTCGCCTAGAAACAGGTATAAGGGGCTAGGAACTTCACTTATTATTACCACTTTTCTATTATACGGACCACATTCCAAGTAATTATGCCTGGAAACTTGCCAGGGGTGGGAATTTCATCTAAAATTGTGACACCTGGTCGTGCAAAATCTTGCCAGGGCGGGAATTTCACCTAAAAATGCGGCACCCAGTCGCCAAAATAGGAAATCGCCGTTAAACATTCTTCGAACCTCTGGAAGAAAAGGGTAGTCCGTATGTGTGTCGTAGAACCAATGGAGGGGGTACTACTCAGAACGTTTCAACTGATCATTAAGCTAAAGGTTGTCCAGACCCATTGCCAGTGCATAGGGGAGAATCGACATTTTAGTAGCTTGGTCTTTTTTTACAGGGACAGTAGTATATTAGGTACCATTAAGCGTGCTGCTATACACGTTTGGTAGGGAGTAAGTAGTCCCTGAGTCCCAAGTTCAAGGTCACGGGGGAAAACCCAGAAATGTTTTTGTCAACAGAGACCTTGGGAAAAACCCTAGTGACATAACATGTTTGTGAACAATTTTGGGAAAACCTAATTAGTTTGTCAACAAGGAAAGACTTTGGGGGAAAACCTAGTTACTTAACTGATTTGTCGACAGGATTTGGGGAAAAACCCCATAGCCTTGGAAAATACTCTATATAAAGTGGGAAAGAGTTAGTTAGTGTCACAGTTCTGAATTGGATTTTGTTCGATAGTTTTATTGTGAATATTTTTTTTTCTTTGGAATATTACAAAAATGAGTAATTTCACTGTATTGAACATTAAGAGACTGGAGGAAGAGAATAGTGATGAAGTGAAGATAAGAGCGTCAAATGTTGCAGTAGAAATAGCACCAGGGAGCAGATTAAATTTCGGGTGGGATGAGATGTTCAGTAGATATGTAATATCTCTGAGTCGATTCAAGATGGATGAACAGCTATGTTTTGCGGCTAAAGTGAGTATAATTAATATATCTACCTTACAAGCAAGTTTGAATGCAACTGTTCAGCATATAGAGAAAAATGGTCTGAGTCATTTACTGAAAAGTCATAATATTGTGTTATATATTTATATAAGTTTGTTGAATAAATATTTTGATGATCATTTTCTTATCTTTTTTTGTAGTTAAACATTTTTGAGAGTTGTTTACTCTTTCCAGAAGAGCCAATAGGTGATGAGAAAGTATTTGAAAGAGACTAGTTTCTTTCTTCAATATTTGTTAGTGAGTATGTATTCAGCAGTGTAAACATCAAGAGTAAAAAAAATGAATGTATTTGAGAAAGAAACAATCATGCAGAACCTTGTCACTTTAGAAAAATGTTTAAATCTAAATGATCAGTTTAAGAAATTGTAGGTGCAGAGGAGAATCTTCAGTCAAAGAATGGTTGATGACATCATGAAACGGGACTCCCCAACCTCGGATTATTGCATGAGGCTTTTACATCGTGGTCCCAATGCATTCACTCAATTTATTGACATACTAATTGAAACAAAACAAAATAGTATTGTTGATTTGCTTTTGAACATTACATAGATTTTCAAAAACAATAGGAACAGTTTGTATGGAAAATCTAAAACCTCACATTCCAATGAAGCGAATAGAACGGGAAATAAATCCCGCTCAAACATGTTTAAAGTGTGACGTCACCTGTTTACTCCTCCTCCTATTTTGTCTTTAGGAAATCTGAAGCGATTACTCGAAGTAAAAGAAAGAAGAACACTCTTTCTAGGAGAGTAGTAAGTTTGTAATCTGCAGTCTGAGTGTCAATAGTGAAAAACAAAATGTACTACGCATGTCCTCTATGTTTATATACATTGGGCAGTTGGTCGTCCTGTAAGAATTGCACTACTGTCAGTGAATATGATGAGAAGTGTAGATTGTACAATCCATGTAAACTTCACCGAGGATATGCCATTAAAATTAAAGATTGTAATTCATGCCTTGAAGAAGTTTGCGATTACCATGTCAGAAGATTCCTATGTTCAAACTGTCACTTTGATAAATGTAATCAGTGGGAAAATACCTATCCTGGTATCATTAGGAAAAATTCGAAACGATCATTTAGTGTATTCTTGAGAGACTGGTATCGTCGTGGATTTAAATTATATTGGGAAGAAGAATTTGGACCACGCTTCAAGTGTCAAAATAACAAAAGAGCTTGGTTTCTACGGCCTCGTTTTGAAGATACTGGTTGTTATGATTATAAACCTACGGATTTTTACTTGGCAGTTACAGAGAGTGATTCTTCATTTGAGAATTCAGTTTGTGACATTGCATCAAATACACAAATTGAAACACGTGAATTTTACAATATAAATGAAAAAAGTATCATTGACTACACAAAGAGATACGATAAGAGTGAAACTACATTGAATTGTACTAAATGTGATCCTGACTTTTCCCTACTTGATCAATACAAAGTGAATGTAAATGATCTACCACCACTAGTTGTCGTCGACAATGATGATCATCTACATGTAGAAGAAGAAGAATAAGAAATCTAAACAAAAAAAAAATTTGTTATGTATATACATGTTTTATTAATAAACAAATTTACATACATTTTTAAAACATTTTACGAGTAGGGCACTAAAATCAATATTATACAGTTCTGAGAGCATATTTTCCGCCACAAAGTCGTTCGGACGTAGATTGTCTACGTAAATGTTGAGAAACTGCTTGTAAGTATAGCCACGACATCTGAAAACGAAATATAGTAGTGCATGAAAACCACAGTTTTAGTCGATAGATCCTGAACTCTCTTCCGGTTTTGAATAATAGGTTTCCCACTGCTTTCAATATAGGTTTTAATATGGTAACCATAGAATGTATATGGGAATCCGAGAGGAACAAAAAATTCAATAGTATTCGTTGTTTGAAAATTGCACAACCAGCGACCAGTATTTCTTATATTCGATGGACTGCTATTAACAATGATAATGGTATGAGTATCACCTTGAATTTTGTCAAGAAAATCCGAGGGTAGACAATAGGGTTTGTATTTGGACATGAGTGGATCCAAGTTAAATACATCAATTGTTTGATTCGTGTTCATGGTGCCAAGTCTAGTAGAACACTACCCTCGGGAGTGATCTCCCAATAGGTTTCAAATTGACAAAGTGATATTACCGTAAGGCTTTCAGTCAAGGCATCGGCGAATGTGCACTCTAAACGTACACTCCCTATTCTAACAACAGTCAAATCTTGAGTGCCAGACAAGGCTAAGACAATTACACCCTGAGTTTTTGAAAACATTGTATCAGTTATTCTATTTTCAAATAGTCGTGAATCATGATCCAGTGATTGCATTGCCAATTCATAGAGAGTTCTGTAGGAGTTGTTGTCAAATGATAAATTGTACAGAGGAACTCCATTCACTTTGCACACAAGACTGGACAAACCAAAAAAATTAAAATTATGAGGGGATATGGTCCAGGACCCAACGGCGCTAGCACTCTTCACAAAGGCCTATGCGAGTTTCGAGGGGATTTCCCCACTGATAAATGACGAATCAGTATAACTAGGAGAACCTGTAGCAATGTGACGTTGATTGGTAACTGTATGAGGAACGAGCAGTTTGATGTTGTTACCGTTGGCTCTCAGTTTTTCCACTGCCAATGCAACAGAGCTCATGACCTGTTGTTTTCGCACATGAAGTACTGCTGAAGTGAGATTGACCGACCGTTGCATCAGATGCTCCAGCAATTGTTTTTCTCAAATTGAAATTACCTGGAGCAAGTTGTAACTTTATGTCAATCTTAACGTTGGGTGGTAACCATTGGGAAATATTAAATATTTCATGATTTAATTTACCAACCAAATGATACTCCTTGGTCACTGCTGTAGTCAGCTCACCATCGATGTCGAAATTTAATCTATATTCATAGCCCATTGCTTGACCTCTCAATTCCATGTATGATTTTGATGTCATCAACATAAATTGTATATAGCTTGCATAGTTTGACAAATTATTGCAAATGCTCACCAATGTTCCATTAATGTACACATTAATTTGTCTGAACAAGTTGTGTAGAATACAGTTTTCATAGGATAGACCATCAACAGCGCTAGGAGTCTGATTGTCAGACTTTTTCTTCACCACAACATTTAAATCAATAAATGTGGATGACAAATCAATGACATAATCTTCATTGGAAAATATTTGAAAGCGTATATTTTCGGACAAGGGTTGTTGAGGATGAAATTGTTCATAGTAACTATGTTTGACACTGACATCAAAATTTTCAGTATTGAATAGATTTAATGAGGAAGTAATCGATGGTTGTGATTCTTTATGAGGGAGATAAGTCATCTTATGAGAAAAAATCTTGTTTTGAACTAGCAATCTTTTTCTTCTTCTTTTTCTTGATGCTTTTTCTTTTCAAAATTGTTGTTGTTGATGGCTTACGCTTCTCACCTGGTTGGAGACTGATGATTGAATGACTACCACGCATCCTTTTTAAACCTTTCCCATTTTGTTGAGATTTTAATTGTTCGCCAACAGCTCTTGCTGAAGATCTAAGATTTTTCTTAAAAACTTACCTTGAAATTTTTACCCGAACTCCAGTCCTGTATTGTTGAGCCAGCAAAATTTGTTGCAGCTGGTGCAATATATTTCTTGGCAAGGGGTAGTGCAGAACGAAATAGCCTAGCAAACCAACTACCAAGACCATAGCCAGACATTGTAGTACGCTCCTTGTAGTAGTCCAATCCATGACCTATTTGATGAGGACTCAGAGCAGCAGCATAACAATTAATGTCAGAACAAACAAATGGGATTCTTCCACTATTCATCTTGACTGACAGGTCGAAAATGACTTGTAATAACACATAAGCCCTTTGTTACAGCTAAAAGATCACCGAGTTCAGTTCTTAGTGTTAATTGACAGAGTTCCAAATATGAAGTGTTTACAGGAACATACTGGAGGTGTCTTATATTATAGTAATGAACATTATTTTCTGTACTTTTTTTCCAGAACACATAAAAGGGGGGCATTGGAATTACCAACTCTGGAGGATTCCACAAACGAACTGTAGATGAATATACAACTGTTCAAGGAGAAGCTGGGTGCATAGACTGCATAGATAACATGGTCACTGCCACTGAAATTTCTGTCTTAATAATACGGTTTTTATAACCGAGAACCTCACGTAAATTTTCATTGAGGAAAATTCTTTCATTCTAAAATGGATTGGTAATATAAATTCCCCTTCATTCCGTCGAATAATTGAAAGTGAAACCACCTTTTTTCGACTTGCAATTTTTTGTTGATAACTCGATACAGCTTATGCATATTATTGTATTCCCTGTATGGGATGTTAGTAATACGGCACTAATTAGAGTCAAAAGTTGCCATTGCACCTTTATCACCGAATTCAAACGGTCGTATTTTAATATCATATGAGATTTCTTTTCTTAGGACATCATATGTATTCTTGATAATTCAATCGACGAGAGCAACTTCATATCTACCTTGAAATTTAATGGTAGGCGACATTTTAGTCCAAAAATCACTTGTTCTATTCAAATCATCATAGAGAGGATCGGAAAAATTGGACATGAATGTCACATAGAAATCATGGGACATTGTGTAAGTCTTCAAAACCTATCCAAGAATCAAATTCAGAGTTGTACCTAAGCCAGCGAACCAACAACTGTTTCTTACCACCCTCCGTTCGAGTTGTTAATACTTTTTCAATTTGATAAATACCACTATTTTTAACTTTTTGCAATTCATAGTCATAAAATTCCCCCAAAATCTCATCATCTTTGCTATCTCGTAGTCGATAGGTCACGGGACTAGTCTCTAGATTTTTTGACACTTTAAAAATTTCAGTAGACCATAGGTAATTCCCTTTTTCAAAAATATTACTTGACCGATTGATTCGAACCCTATCACCCACAATGAATTTGCTTTTTAATCCATTTTCATTGTTAGAAGAATATTGTTTGACAAAAATGTCAAGTGTATTCTTATCATTGTGATGAGCTTCAAAAGGACTAAGATTGGGCAGGGAACGATGAGGATGTTGATTTTAAACTTGTATAATTTTATCCAAATCATGAATAAAGACAGCAGTGTTTTTGAGTGTACAATATCTAGAAATGAGAAGACGAATGGTTCTAATCAATGTTCAGCCAATGCAGCCTTGATTGGACTGTGACTATGATATAACTGTGTATCATATTTTAGTAGGATTTTCTTCACATGTGGATTGACAAATTCAGTTCCTCGATCCGTTTGTATTTTTTTTTATAGGAATCTCGATCAAATATTGTTTCTAGAGCAATTGCAATCTCCTCTCCACGCTTAGATTTCAGTGGAATGGCATAGGAGTAGCAACTAAAAATACTAATTGCAAATAGAATGTACTTGTAAGGTTTATTATTTTGTCGTTGTCATTCATCCAAAGTCATAAGATCAGCTTGCATGATTTGCAAAGGGTAGAATGCCTTAGTTTTCTGATATTGATTAGTGCGAAGTCTGCGATTTCGATGAAGTGTTTAGCTAGGTTCATTTTGAAGATATTCTTTTGCTACACTCTTTTGAACATTGGAGACTTGAGCAAGTGTACTGGGAGCACTAAGACTCCCCATCTCACCAACATTTGCATAAATACGTTTTAGTGTTTCATCCATTTTGCATGTAAATGTGTATCACCACCACCACCTCGTCCACCGCTACCCTTTTGTATACTAACAGAGGTGTTGGCAGTTGTCGGGGAAAGATGCTTTTTTCTACTGGCTAAAGTTGAATCATTGCTGCTGCTTTTGTAATTGGATTTAGGTGTACTTGTTAGCATTAGGGTCTTGAAATCATCTTTTTCAGAATCATCATCCTCCTCCTTTTCATTATTTAATGATGTCAAATCTTTTTAAATTTTTCTGTTGATCACAAGTGCTTTGGGAAAGTTCGATGTGTGTAAATATTTCAAAAGATTTGTGTTAATGGATAGAGTTTTCTTGCAATTTGAGACAAAATCAGTTATTAGATCAATAAGATTGTAAGTGTTGCTACCTAGGATGATTTGATGATTTGTAGCATCAATTTTATTATCACTGCTTTCATTCAAATAGTTTAATAGTCTTTTACCCTGTTCCCGATAGGAAACTGGTAATAGATCTATTATTCTTGATAAGTGGTCTTCGAGTGGCAGTAGTGGCGTTGATGCAGATGATTGTGTAATATTTGCCTCTTGTATCTTATTTGCAACATTCACAACACTATAGCGTTTAATTTGATATGGTTTCTGCGTGTCAACACGATGAAGTGCCATTTGAAAAATTAAAAGTTTCGGATCATCAGGTATGCTATTATCATTAAGGAAATCTGTGAGATTACCCTCAAAAGTTTGCAGTGGAGATAGAGCTTCATCAATTCCAGTCAATTTACAGGGTTTGGCCATATTTTTTGCAATACAGTCACGATTGAGACAGAGAAAGAAGAAGATCGCTAACAAGACCGGCAATAATTGGCAATAAAACTGTGAAAAAACCTTCCCCTGCCTGAACTAAATGTCTTCTTTTCTGGTTTTTGACTGGTCTTTCTCTTGGAGAGTGCACGAAAAATGGATTGATGTTGTCTAGTCTGCTTCTTAATAGCATCTGGTAGTTGAACATTGCCTGCAGTTAAATTTAAACACAGCTCGGAAATGAGTTTAATAAACTCTCGATCTATATTGTTCAATATGACTTTCCTAAGCCGTGGTTTTGAACTACTCAAAACAGAGAACAAGTGTTGTAACTTCTTCAACGTCATAGTTTCACCTAATACCTTTTCCTATCACTCACCGGCAGATATACTGTTATCTCACGATCGAATATATTACTAATAACACGTAGTTCTTCAGGTGTGTTTTGATTAAGGTCTATTACAATGTACCCATATGGTTTGCAGGTAGCCTGATTGTAAGCTGACAACAAGAATTTTGGTTGACCCGGATAAATTTGTTTGTCTAATGTTATGAGGGAACTTGAGTCACGAACAACTTTGTACACAATGTAATGAGTACAGTTCAATGCAAGAGTTCGCATACATTTACTCTGATGAAAGAGATTGTGTAGAACAATGGTGACGGAAATTTTTTCATGATGAGAACGTACTGTGAACAATTGGATCATTTCTTCAGACCATTGATCTATTGATTCGGCTAAATCGTCAATAATAAGCCAAGAATTTGGTTCAATTGAATTGAACACAACATCCAATCCCTTGATAAATTTAATTTGAGGTTCAAT